>JABFPM010000938.1:0-23736 GCA_022817325.1 Idris sp. 1 HC-2018 | reverse complement strand
GAGTTTTTATGGTGTCGTGGTCCGGTCCAGCAGTTTTCTTCAAATACCATAACTGGTAGGGACGTTTTTTTTCCAAAACACAATGAAAGAGGGAACGTCCCAGCATGTCCTTCGCGTTGGGGTTCGCTCCAAAGTTGAGCAGCAGCCGCATGCACTCGATGTTGAAGTCGCGGACTGCGTACCAAAGAGGAACCTTGCCATCGTAGTCTTGGATGTCTGGATCAGCTCCACGAGACAACAGAAATTTGACAATTTTGTTGTTCACGCGACACTTGGTAGCAAAATGAAGAGGCGTCAGGCCGGTGTGTTCCTTGGCGTGCAAATCTGCTCCGTGGTCCAGCAGAAGCTGGATCACCTCCGGGTCACATCTCTCCCGGATTGCAATGTGCAGAGGAGTTTTGTAGTCGAAATCCCTCGTGTTGACATCAGTTCCATTTAGGATTAAATGTTTTAATTTCAGAATATTTTTTGTAACAATTGCGTTGTATAGAGACTTGTTGGCCATTTTGACGAAACTTGGGATTTGTTTCAGGTTAAAAGTCAATGAAAAATGTAAAATTCAGTAAGCACAACACGATGATGAATAGCGAAAGAAATTTTAAATGCGTATGAATGTTTGATATATTTGGGATAGCGTGATAATGCCATCCCCTACTCTCAACATTCAGCGCACTCAGCGCCTCAAGTGACTGTTGTTGGAGTTAAATATTTTTAGAACCTACTGTACTGACTAGATTTCTAAAATTTAAAATTGTACAAAATATAGAGATTGTATACATTATTTTTTTTAGTAAAACTGAAAAAAGTTCAAAAGAAATAAATTTGTATTTTAAGTCATTTAATTAAAACTTTCAAATTTTTGATAGTTTCGAACAAATCTTATGACAAACTTTCTTTTAAAATATTACAAACATAGTTTCATAAAAATATATATTTCAATTAACATTATCACCAAAGAGTCTAATAGTACGGGAGGTGGGGTCGTCACTGGAATGGCACGTCACTGAAATGTTGTTCTCGGGTTTTAAAAACGGTAGGCACTTACCTGCCAAGCGAAACTTATGCGTTCGTGCTCTAAATGGATCTAAACTGGGCAAAAATAAATAAATAAAAGAGTTGATTACCTGGTACGTCTATTAAAATCATCATAATTATTGTGTATATTTATATTAATTCAGACCCATGTAGAGCACGGACGCATAAGTTTCGCTTGGCAGGTAAGTGCTTACCGTTTTTAAAACCCTAGGACAACATTTCAGTGGCGTGCCATCGCCGTTCCAGTAGGGACAATGTTTATTGTTAAATAAGAAAGTTAATAACAATTATAATAACTTGAAAAATGCTTCAATTATTTCCAAATAAACGATATTTTTGTTTATTTTTATGAAATCACACATTTGAAAAAACATAAACAAAAAAATATTTAAGCTGGTTATTACAAAGAGTCAAATGTTAATAATACAATTTAAACATTAAACAATTACATTTCTTCAACATCATAAACCAAACTGCCAGTGAATTACACAGAATAAATGTCTAATGTAAATGTCGACAAATAAAAAAATTAGCTTATGAAATTTCGATGAAAAGATTCTTAATTGCAGAATTTAAATCACGAATTTCTGCACAAGGTGAAGTGATGTACTTTAAAGAAATTTCCAAAAATTCAAAAGCACTTCTGAAAAATAACATTACGTATTTAAATTCCTTCATTTTTTCTTGGTGACTGACTAAAATGCTCAGGTACATTGAAGGAATGTTGAACATGTTTAAAACATGCTCTACTTCACCATTCATTTTAATGCTCTAAAACAAAACAATTCACTGTTAATAAAAATATTTGAAAGTTTTACTGGTTATAAGAAAAGTTGCAAGACATTGTTTAATCAATTAAATATAATCAAATAAATTAAAATGATTAACAATATTAAAGAGTGATAATTTAAAAAAATACCTTTAGGCTAAGGTAATCATCTGGTAAAGGCCAGTTGTTTTTGCAAGCAATACATTCGCAGGTAAATTGATATTTATTTCTCATTAGAGTTTTCTTATCTTCCTTGGGCAGAGTAGACAAAAAGTATGATATGAAAATCTGAAAAAGTCATGTAAATTATAAAATTAATGAAAACCAAAAAGATGTCTATGCGTCTAATAATATTATAAATATAAAATATCGACCTGTTCTCCTTTTTTTATTGGTTTTAAAACATATGCAAAATAAATACTGTCCTTTTCAACAACATCAATGTTTGGATCACAACTGTGATTCAAAAAACTTAATGCCGGAAATATGTTTGTACATTTGTGTTGAATATCCTGAAATTATTTATTAAAAGTTACTTTTTTGTAATTTGAATTTATACATTAGATCATTTAAATATTAATTTTATATAACAGGCAAAATTACCAGTTCTTGTGATATTCTGTAGGAATTGTTAGTGTATAAGCCAAGGTGTTTACTAAGCAAGTGTGCAATGAAAACCACATTTTCATTAGCATATAACTCGCTCCACCCGCCATTAAATTTTTCTTCAAAAAATGTAGTCTTTGTAGCCAAAAGGTAGGAAACAAAAGCCGATAGAGTAGGAAGATAATTTCTATGCTGAGATTTCTCTGATTTTTCTGCAATATTCGAAAGACTGTAAAAACTTCTATAAGTATCACTTCTGAATTGTCGTTCTTTTGAAAAACCTTTTGATCGTGGATCTGCAAAATCACATAATTTATCGTTACAAAAATACCTAATTTGTTTCTTTAATTAACTTATCAACTATTCTTTGGAATAGTTAACATTTAATTTCAAACAGAGAAAAAAACTTTAATAATTTAAAATTTAAATTTACCTTTACAATTATCAATTGTAGAAATTTCGTTTTTTAAATTTGCTATGCTTCCAAGTTCTTTTACAGCTTTTATCGTTAATTGAAGGCAAGCAATGAACATGTGACTAAAATCTTCCTCACTCATTTCTATCATATCTTCAAATATCTGACATTCAATGCTATGAAAATCTTCCCAAGCTTCGTTTTTGCATTTTTCTGAGCAAAATATTACATTTGAGCAATGATCACACGGAACACAGGTCCAAGCCTCTTCCATACAACTCCAGCAGTTAGAATATGCCAATTTAATATTCAGACTCGTGAAATACGGTTTTTCTTTTGCAACAATTTCTCCAGGTCTTATGTCCCTCGTGGCAATCAAGTGCCTTCCAAATTTAGAGTTATAGGCTGCAGTTATTGAATCAGACAACGAAGGGATTTCCTTGTTTGGTTTTGAATGGTCTAAAGCTTCGATCACTTCATAAAAAATGTTTTCATCACTTTTTTGTTCTACAACTTTTTTGCTAAAACATTCGTTCAGCTTGTTAATCTTTTCAGGTTGTTCAGCTGGAGGAAATATTTTTTTAATCCAGTTCAAAGTTTCCTCGTAGACGACTTTTGAATCGTTTTTTCTTTTCAAATAGTTTAGACATTCTACTTTCCGTAAGAACATTTTCAGCTTCACCTGATCAGAGTAGTTGTCACATCTCAGTCCATTTTCAATTTCCTGAAGACAGTGTTTAAACTTTTTCAGGCGAAGCAGCAAAGCCGATTTGTTGGCGTAAGCAAGAGATAGCTCAGCTGAGCCTTTTGGTGCAAAAGCTAGACTTTGGTTGTAGAGTTTGAAGGCTAGCATTTCGTCAGAAGATGTTGTGTACATTTTGTTGCCGTCACTACGCCGAGACCTCGATAATTCTGAGCTCTTCATTTTTCTCGGATTTATAACAGGAGTTAGTCCGTGCTCTTCGCATAATTTCATAATTTCAATTATACGCTTCTTTTCGAAGTTCAATTCGTTTTTTGATGGCATAAGACCTTCCATAATAAAACAAATTAACTCTTTTGGTATCATGTTTGTTGGCGAATTCATCCTGTAAATAAAGTTTAAATTATTGAATGTATATTTATTGTGTAATACATAATATACATTAAGATAATCGCTTACTTTTAAACAAATGAAGATTTTAGTGGAAATTTATATAACCTCAACGTAAAAGATTTGTGTATATGCATATACATATACAATTTCAATAAGGTACGTTATTAGTTTATATGAACTATTTAAATTAACCTCTTACCTTATGAAAAATTGAATAAATTAATTAATTTAAACATTTAATTATGCTAAGTATTTTATAATTAAAAACTATTTTAAAGTCAAATTATTTAATATGCATTAATTATATTAATTGTAAAAAATTGTACCTAGTATTTGTGATACTGTGTTTGATTGATCTGGTCTAGAGACAGTAAGAAGTAATTATAAAAGATTAACATTCGTTAGAGCACACTTATTGAAAACTTCTGTTTTATTTAACTAGTAAATTTAACATATCATGAAACATAAATACTGAGAAAATGTTTATTTACATACCGACTAGGAACAAAAAACTAAAAACAATTGGTAACAAAGACAACAAATACTATGTTTATTTATTATTTTGTTATAAAAATAGACAAATATTTTGTTTAAGGTGTTTATTTTATAGTTTTTTTGTCATTGTATAATATTTACTATTGTTTTAATATATTTTTTGTAAACAATTATTTAAAATTTTCAAAAATATTTTCCTTTTTGTTAAAAAAACATCTTTATTATTTAATTTTTTTTAAATGCAACTAAAAAATATTTATATTTTATTTTAACAATATATATTTTTACAAAATTATTGATCAATACAGTATAAACCTACAAATAAACTATTGTTTTGGCTGAAACGAAATATACTACTAATTGAAATAACTTGTCAAATAAAAAAAAGTGTTGTTTTTGCATATATATATTTTATAAACTGTATACTAAAAACTTATAGATACTTCATAATTTGTTCTTAAAATATTCTAATAATAGTGCTACAATGAAGTATAACAAAATTCTAATCGTCCTATAAAGAAGAAGTATACATGTAAGAATATTTTTTAAACTTATTCATTTATCAGTTTTGAATGCCACATTAATTTATGTTAAACTTAACAATAATTATTAATATAACTATTTAAATATATGTCAATTTTTTTTATAATTATTTTCTATCAATTCATTTGATTTATTTTCCAACATTTTAATTTGTTCATAATTACGCATTTCATGTTTGTAATAATTAAAATTCCATTGGTGATTTTTTGTTTTCTGGATTTTTAAATATAAAGATAAAGAAATTTTTGATTATACAAATATAATGTTTAATAATTATTTTTTATTTAATTATTTTATGATTCCCACAAATACAGATATACCTCGCTTAGGATAGACCAAGGCTAAATGAAAAAAGGGGTTCGGCTCCAGATTTAACAATTTTAGTTATTTTTACTATAATTTAATTAATTGGTATTATATTCATTATAAATATACAAAATACTATTTATTATTGGTATATAATATATTATCTCATCATTACGACATTTTTTACTTCGCTACTTGTTTTAATTTAATAAAAAGTATTAATTCTTATAAATATGATACTTTATAAAATAATTATGAAGGTATAAAATAAATGTTAATAAAAATAAATGTACTTTTTTGTTTATTTAAGGTAGACAAAGATAGATGATGGTTTTTTGAACGCGCAGCGAAGTTCAGCTGCCTCCGATTCGAAGTTAGCGTTGAATCCGATTCACGGATTCAACAGATTCTTGCTCCTGAAAACGTACCCATAAGCTTTCGAACAAGCTCATCGTGTGTTTTGCAGGCAGCTTATTAGTTACTGCATTCAAAATTGTCAAACAGCAGAGCCTATCAGAAACCAGGACTCAGCTGTCGTTGCAGTTGGCTGCACTGAGTTCACGGAGCCGCTGTAAATGTGTATGTATATGTATGCATGCATTTCAGTGTCATGACTATACCTATGTGTAACATGTATACCTATATGTAACGACAAGTGTTGGCTAAAGTCTAAACATACTTTCAAAAGTGTACTTGTCAACAATTTGTACACAACTTTTTACACAAAATGTTGATTTTGATATTAATATAGTTATCTCGAATGTTCATTTTTGATTGTTGAAATACTTTGTTTGTTTGTAAAAATTGATACTATTTCAGTGTACATACAACTTAGAATTTAACATAACCTATACATATTTTTGACGAGTTTTATCAATTATAAAGCAACATGATGGGAGATTCAGACGAAGAAAATGACAAAGATTATGAGCAGGGAATAAATATGACTGGCTTTATGTTTGGTAATGTTGACGAAAATGGTCAGCTGGAGAATGATATTTTGGATCCAACTGCGAAACTACACCTCGCGTCCTTAGGACAACTGGGCTTAAATTCACTGTTGCAAGAAATGATAGCCGACGATGATGACGGCAAATCAAGTGATAAGGAAGCTGATATCGAGGACAATGGTGACGTCAAAAAGGAAAACAGTACCACGGATGCGAAAGACGAAGTGGATTACATGGCCAAATCTCCAACGGCTGAAGATTTTTCAGACATCACAGAATTGGCTGAAGATATTAATGAAAATGGTAAATTTTGTATCTTTAAAGAAGCAAAAATAAGCAAAAACAATTTTTTTAATTATGATTTATTATTTTTAAAGTATTTTTATTAAAAAATAATGCAACAAGTAATTTTGACTCATCATTTTTTTAATCATTAAACTTACAACTTTATGTACTTCTTGTTTTTGAATTGTTGTAAAATAGTAATTTATTTATCTCATTTCATTAGTAATAAATTTAAAAAATGCAAATTTAATGAATAACATTTAAAATTATTTTTAAAATACTGTCACGTAGGTTTCTTTTTTAGAACTTGTTAAACGTGTTTTTGTATTTTTGTGTTCATAATAATATTTGTAAAATAGTTCACAAAAGATACAATTTGTATATTTTTGAAAATACATATAAATAGAACCAATTTTTTTTAACTTTGTCACGTACTTATTAACATTGTATTTACTTATACATTTTTATAATAAAAAACATATATTAAACAGTTTATCTCAATTAATAAAATTATCAATTTTAAGGAAAAAAATAGTATAGATTTTGAATTAAACTATATAAATATAAACCTCATATTATTTTCAATAAAAACAGAAAGTGATATGGAAGATAGTGCCGTCAAAAATCATGAAAATGAAACCAAAAAACCGGATGATTCGCTGATGCCTCCGCCACCGGTTCCCAGTGAAAAAGAATCTGAAACAAACGAAGATTTTGAAAGCGAAGAAAGTCGTAGACTGAGGACTCCTCTGGCGTCGATGTTGCCATCTAAATATGTGAACGTCGATGTAACAGAATTTTTCCCAGATTTCAGGCCAAACAAAGTTCTTAGGTTTTCAAGATTATTCGGAACAGGGAAGCAAGGCAGTTTACCGCATGTGTGGCAAAAAGTCAAAAAACGACGAAAGAAACTGAAAAACGAAAATAAGGATCATGATTCTGAAGGAGATCAAGATTTCAGGAGGAGTAAAAAGTTTCAGGTGAATAATTCTTAAATTTATCTTTCTTAAAAAATCTTAACAAAAAAATGTACCGTCAAATGGAGCAACTTTGCACCACTATGAAAACAAAAATTAACTCATGTTTCATCAATTATTTTAGTTTCATCGATTTTTGTATCAATAACTAAGATATGTATCGTTATAACAGTCATATTCTGATATCTTAAATGCATTAAAACTATTTAAAACAAAAAGTTTAGAAACATAACTTAAAAGCAGCAAAAAATATGTAAGAAAAATGTTGATGTCTAGCTCCGATTTAAGGCATTTATTTCAACTTAATTTTGTTTTATTATATTCCTGTGTATTGTTACTATGATATCGTGCAATTTAATTCAATAATTTCTTTGAATTTGTTTAAACAAAATTATTAACAAATGATCAACCATTTTTACGTAACTTTGATCAACTTTAAACTTATTTTTATTCGTGTCATTGACTTGATTCAATCATATAATGAAAATATGTTAAATCTAAGTTAAAAAAATGAATTAAAATAAATTAATAAAATGAATAAAGAATACATTTTTAATGTAATTTTTTATATTATTCTGCATTAAAGACGTTATAGAGAACATGACTGTAGTATGAATAAATTTAAATTATTTCATAATATTTGTCAAAATTTTGCATAATAATGTGAGTATTAAATTTATTTTACAGGGTGGTGCAAAATTGCACTATATCATTTTATTGTAATTAATAATTAATGCATAAATTAACGAGCTTGTAATACATGATTACATAGTATAGACTCTTTCGAGTAACCCATCTATGACTATCGAAATAAAGATACTTCAATTATGAAAGAATTGGATTTTGGCTGAAAAGAAAAAAAGAGCTAAATATTTTAATACAAAAATATTTTTCAGGGCTGGACTTTGCAGTATGGTGAAGATCCCAATCCCGACCAAATAGCCGCAGACGACGAAGAGTTGTTATTACAACCTGTCGAAGACAAGCAGCAGACCAAAAAAGCTGGCGACTCTGGAGACAGTGGAGATATGGGTCCTAAAGTGGCTGACTGGCGATTTGGCCCGGCTCAGCTTTGGTTTGATATGCTTAATGTACCGGAGAGTGGCGAAGGTTTTGATTATGGATTTAAACCATTAGATGTGGTAAGTTGAACAAATAAAAAATAAAGAACCTTGAGGAATATTATTAAACAAGTTGATAATAATTTTAGAATGAAGAGGAGGAAGAACAAGTTGATTATAAAGTTCCTGAAGATGCGTTTTTAATGCTAAATCAACTGAAATGGGAAGACGACACTATCTGGGATGCTGATGATTTCAAGCATGAGGTATTTGTATGTCTTAAACCAAGTTGTAATAATAAATTCATTTTACATAAAACAAAACTTTTTATTCACAAAATGAATCTTTTTTTGTCAGGTACTGAAAAAATTGAACAGCAAAAATAGTGCAGCAGGTTGGGTGCCATCAAGTGGAAACCGAACTGCTCAGGCTTTCAGTCAGCCTGGAAAAGCTCCAGTTCCGAATGTACCAAACGTGAGACTTGCCACGTCACAAATTTCGGTACCATTACACATGCAAAATCAGAAAAACAAATTGTACGTTATAAACTATTTTTACAATTTCACACTGAATTTATAGATTTAATTAATATTTGTATAATTCAGGGGTCTTAATAAAGGTTCTCAGCAGCAAGAAAATTGCGACGACACTTGGTACTCAATATTCCCAGTGGAAAACGAAGAATTGGTTTACAGTTTGTGGGAGGATGATGCGATTTGGGATCCGTCCAATATGAAAAAACAATTGAAACCAAAAATCTTAACACTAGATCCGAATGATGAAAACATAGTTTTGGGTATCCCAGATGATATTGATCCGGCACTTTTGCACAAAGAAAATGGACCACAGCCCAAGGTCAAGATCCCACACCCTCATGTCAAAAAAAGTAAGCTTTTACTCGGCAAGGCTGGTGTGATTAACGTTTTGGAAGAAGACACACCACCCCCACCGCCAAAATCTCCTGACAGAGATCCATTCAATATTTCAAATGATATGTACGTGAATTAATTTTTACTTGAAATATTTATATTGTTTCTTGATTATTAATCAATATGATATTTTAATTTCAGTTATTATATGCCAAAATCGTCTGAGACGACTCTGAGACTAAAAATGACTGGTGGCAATCTTATTCAGCACAGTACACCTGTAGTTGAATTGCGTAACCCATTTGTTCCAACTTACATGGGTCAAGTGCGTTTGCGAAATTTCCACAGGCCGTCTTTAAAACGTTACAGTCATGGTCCTCTGTCGTTACCTGGTCACCATCCTGTGTATCCTTTATTGAAACACATAAAAAAGAAAGCAAAGGTAAATTTACAAAAAGAAAAGAAATGCATTGAAATCCATTTATATTGGCTCTGTTTGCAACGAACAACCAGATATAACAAACAAAATGTTAATGTTTGCTGGAATTAAAAACATGTAAATATAACTAAAGTGATTTACTGCAAAAATGATTTTGATAAATGATTTTAGCAAAGAGAGCAAGAACGTATTGCATCTGGAGGTGGAGATGTATTTTTCATGAGAACCGCCGAAGATTTGTCTGGACGTGATGGAGAACTTGTTTTGGTAGAATTTTCCGAAGAACATCCGCCTCTGATGAATCAAGTGGGGATGTGTTCGAAAGTTAAAAATTATTACAAACGAACTGCAGGCAACGACAAGGGTCCTCCGCTGTACAAGTACGGTGAAACTGCATATGCACATACAAGTCCGTTTCTGGGCATTCTCTCGCCAGGTCAAAGTATTCAAGCTTTGGAAAATAACATGTATCGTGCACCCATTTATAAGCACGAGATACCGCTGACTGACTTTTTAGTTATCAGAACGAGGTTTGTATTAATTTTCATTTTTGAAAAGAATTTTATTTAAAAAAATATATAACTGTTTAGAGATTCGAATAAAATTGTTAAATGAATTCTTTTTTAAGGCAACAATACTACGTTCGTGAAATTGATGCATTGTATTTGTCTGGCCAACAATGTCCTTTATTTGAAGTGCCTGGACCAAACTCAAAACGTGCAAACAACTTTGTTCGAGATTTCCTTCAAGTATTTATTTATCGGTTGTTTTGGAAATCAAAAGATACCCCAAGGAGAATCAAAATGGACGACATTAAAAAAGCTTTTCCATCTCACAGTGAAAGTAGTATACGAAAAAGACTGAAATTGTGTGCAGATTTCAAAAGAACAGGTTCAATATCCTTATCTCATCAACACTTCTAAAACAATTATTTTAAAATAATTTTTTCAAACTTAAATATTATAATTATGTTTTTTCAACATTTTGTATTCTATTATTTATATTAAAATGGCGGCATCTATAGATTATTAAATATTAATTTAAAAAAAATTTACATGTTACAAAAGGTATAATGTACAAAAATTATTAAATTATTTTTGTATTTCAGGAATGGATTCAAATTGGTGGGTAATCAAGCCCGATTTTCGACTGCCAACAGAAGAAGAAATGAGAAACACGGTGGCTCCCGAGGTTTGCTGTGCTTATTTCAGTATGATTGCTGCGGAGCAGCGACTAAAAGACGCTGGTTACAATGACAAGTGTATTTTTGCTGATGAAAATGAAAATGTTGATGACACCAAGGTAGATGACGAAACGCAAGTTGCTCCGTGGAACACGACTCGTGCTTATATTCAAGCAATGAAGGGCAAATGTTTGTTACAATTAACTGGTATAGCTGACCCAACTGGCTGTGGAGAAGGCTTTTCGTATATTAGAGTTCCAAATAAACCTACGATAAGCAAGGTGAAGTACAATTTTAGACAATTGTTTTTATATTAAAAGAGTTTTATTATCTAAAAAAATTATATTAACCCTAGAATACATTGATCTTTTTTTAAAACACTATTTGGGTCTTTTTTGTCGAATACTCTATTAATCATTAAAACATCAACAAAATTTTTTTTGGATATTTCACACTTTCCTCTTTAAGAAACGTTTGCAGGGCCTCAATATTTGTTGCAAAATTTCTTCATACAAAAAGAAATATATTATAATTTATGTAAAATGCAGTATTGTGTTAAGAAAATATCATATCTAACAATATAAAAATCACAAATTCAACTGGACAAAAATGATCCCATAGGTGTGTTCTAGGGATAAAAGGGTTTTATTATTTAAACAAAATATTATTTTAGGAAGAACAAGAAGCACAGCCCAAAAGAACTGTAACTGGAACCGACGCGGATTTACGAAAATTGTCACTAAATAATGCAAAGGCGTTGCTACGAAAATTCGGAGTACCTGAAGATGAGATCAAAAAGTTATCTCGATGGGAAGTAATTGATGTTGTGAGAACTTTGTCCACAGAAAAAGCCAAAGCTGGCGAGGAAGGAATGACGAAATTTTCACGAGGCAACAGATTCTCAATAGCTGAACACCAGGAACGTTACAAGGAAGAGTGTCAGAGGATTTTCGATTTACAGAATCGTGTGTTAGCCTCTGCTGAAGTGCTCAGTACAGATGAAGGTAATTTTTTGTTTAAACAAATTTAAGTTTATAAAATCTATTGTACATTATTTATTGTACACATTTAATTGCTTAAAGGTGAAAGTTCAGACGAAGAAGACGACGACATCGAAGAAATGGGCAAGAACATCGAAAACATGTTGGCAAACAAGAAAACAAGTTCACAATTGTCGATGGAACGTGAAGAGCAGCAGCGACACGAGTTACGAAAAATGTTGATGAACGAAAATCAAGAACAGGAGAAAAAGCAAAAAGATAAAAAGAGAAACGAAGAAGAAGACAGTCAGCAGCAGAACAAAATGAACGTGCAGCAGGACCGAGTTCTCAAGATTTATCGCACGTTCCACAATACCGCGGAGAACAAGGATTACACTCGGGTGGAAATAGTCCGAAATCAAGCGGTGATTGACGCGTATTTAAAAATCCGCAGCTCCAAGGACGAATCGTTTATTAAGCAGTTTGCCACTTTGGACGACGCACAAAAGGAAGAAATGAAACGAGAAAAACGTCGTATACAGGAACAATTGAGACGAATCAAGAGAAACCAAGAGAAGATGGGCAACGCGAATCCTGGAGCGAGTTTGAACCCGCTTAACACCCTGGAACGTTCGTCCAGTTCCAATCCCCTAACGTCTCTGTCCAATAACGGTAACAATCCTTTCAGTAATTTCCAATCCACTTTACCATCTAAGCCTTCCAAGCCCGAAATTTCACCTCCCAAACGTAAAAAACCTAAACTTAAACCAGATCTGAAACTAAAATGCGGGGCGTGCGGCAATGTCGGGCACATGCGTACCAATAAGGCCTGTCCGCTTTATCAGAATAGCATGACCAGTGCACCTGTCAACGTCGCCATGACCGAGGAACAGGAAGAAGAAATTGAGAAACAACTTACCTCGGATGACCAAGATTTGGTTAATGTTGATGGAACCAAGGTCAAGTTGTCGTCGAAACTTATCAAGGTGCAAAGCTTAATTTGGAATCATTCTAGATTTATGATCTTAATTTTTGAAGATTTTCTTAATTTTACAATTTTTTAAGGTTTTCCTGTGGGGATTTAGAATAAAAAATATGCTTTTTTAAATTTTTAAAATGATCAAATTAAAGGTGCAAATTTTTTTATGAATTCAGTGGAATTTAAAATTCTTGTATTATATACAAAAATAACTACTTTTTTATGATGTTTTGATCATTTTTTATCATGTGACACATGATTTTTAAATTTTAGTCAAATATGTTTATTTTTACACCGAAATTAACTATTTTTGTGTTTCCATAAAGAAAATGTTATCTATCAATCTACCAATCAATTCTTTTGACTAACAATAATTTTATAATTTATAAGTGATTCAAAAGAATTATTGTTAACATATATTTTTAAAAATTCACAATTATTCTTCAATATTTGAATTTAATAAAATAAAGTTGTTTGATGTTTTATCTAATCATTTTCTTTGCTAAAATTTGTGTGAAAGTTGATGTTCACAAAACTTTTGCTTATGTTTTTTCATGAATTTCACAAATTTCTAAATCTAAATAACTCGCTAAAATGATCGTATAAAAAAAAGGAAAATCAGAGAATAATTTAAAAATTATAATTTTTTAAAAACTTCTGGTCTATCTATTAAACTTTACAATTGTACTAAATATTAATTTTAAAAATTTACTTAATTTTAATTTAAACAAATATTTGCAGCATGCTGAAGAAGTAAAACGTCGAACACTTTTGCTGAAAGTTCCAAAAGAAGCCGTGAATTCGAGAAAACGAAGACGACAAATTGGCGACGATCATTGTGATTACCTGAAGAGACACCAAAGACCAGCTAACAGACGCAGAACAGATCCAGTTGTTGTAATGTCGACGATTTTGGAGAGCATACTGAACGAGATGAGGGACATGCCGAATGTGCAGTTGTTCCTCTTTCCAGTTAATCCCAAAGTAAATCAATTGTATTTTCAAAAACTTTATATACTAAAGATTTGATTTAAATTAAAATATTAATATTTTGTTGTAGACTGTTCCTGACTATAAAAAAATTATTCAACGTCCCATGGATTTGCAAACAATCCGCGAAAATTTACGACAAAAGAAGTATCAAAGTCGAGAAGAGTTTCTCGCAGATGTCAATCAGATTGTTGAGAATTCTAATTTGTATAATGGACCGAAACATTCGCTGACCCTTGCGGCCAAAGACATGCTCGATATGTGTGTACACAGACTCGCTGAGAAGGAAGACAGACTAATGAAACTTGAGAAAGCCATTAATCCGTTGTTGGACGATGACGATCAAGTCGCTTTGACGTTTATTTTGAACAACATTATCAACAACAAGCTCAAGTCCATTAACGACGCCTGGCCTTTCCTTAAGCCTGTTAATAAGAAGCTAGTCAAGGATTATTATACGATTGTGAAAAATCCAATGGATTTGGAAACTATTGCTAATAAAGTCAAAAGTATGTTGGTAAAAAGTAACATTTAGTTTACCACAGTTGATAGAAAAATGTAATCTATACTTTTTTTATTACAGCACATAAATATCACAATCGACATGAGTTCTTGAAAGATATTGAACTTATTTCAATCAATGCTGCTTTGTACAATGGACCGGATTCTCAGTTCACTAAGAAAGCCGAAAATCTCCTTAAAATTTGTAAAGAAACATTGGATGAGGTATTATTATGTGAAAGAAAAATGTTGTATATGATGTTGAGGTACATTTTTTAAATATTAATTTGATTTTTAGTATGATGAACACCTAACACAGTTGGAAAAGAACATTGCGTTGGTTCAACAACGAGCAATGGAACAGGCCGGTATTGATACAACTTGGATGGGCACCGAGGAAGAAAATTACACGATACCTGAACCAGAATTCCGAGCAGTAAGATTTTTCAGCTTTTATAGTTAAAGTTTATTAAATTGATTCAGTTTGTAATAATTTATCATATTTTTCAGAGTCACAATAGTTCTCCAGATAATACTTATGAAAAAAGTCACATTGACGATTACGATTTCGTTGATGTCGAAGGAGACCCAGAAAGTGCGCAAGCAAGAGCACTTGGATCTAGAAAGAAAGATGTCCTCGAAGAAGGTAGCATTTAGAATGTGATAAAATGTATTTTGACTATTGTATCTTTGATTAATATAATTTACTTTGTGAATTGTAGATTTACAATTTTCAAGTGAGGATGACAACGAATTCGATGAAGTTCATCCGTTTGAAAATGAGCAGCATCATGATGAGATGGATGTGGATTCACTTGGAATTAGTAGACTGAAGGAAGAACCGGAAATTCCAGCAGATGACGACAGTCAACAAGCTGCAGAAGCTATGGTGCAACTTGGAAATGTTGGCTTTTATGTTGGCGAACAACAGTTGTTACAACAAGGTATTATTTTAATTGAAATGTGTTTTTAATTTTTAGAATTAAAGTAAAACTTGATTATAATAATTTTTGTCTTGGCTGCTTTTAGATGAAAGTATCGACGTTGATCCAAATTATGATCCATCAGATTTCTTGATGGTGGGGCTGCCAAATCGTGAGCCTAAAATGGAAACTAGAATACAAGATGATTTGGCAGTTTCAGAAAGTGATGAAGAAGTAGAAACAAAACCTAAAGTCGAAGTACAACAACCTGTTGAAGAAAGTGGCGATCTTTGGTTCTAATGATTTTTTTTTAAAAAGGACTTTTCTGTTTTGAAAAAGAAATTTTTTAACGCTGTTGTAAACATTTTTGGGATAGTCAAACTATATCGTTAAAAGTTGACTAGAATGTTTGTTTTAAAACAAGTGTCGTTTGTTGTTACAATAATAATAATTTATAATTATTATTATTGTTTAATGTTAAGAAAACTTTCTGTATAGAAGTATAAAAAACTGATTCAAGCATATTAAAGTATTTATAAGTAATTTTGTAGTTTTTTGAGTAAAGACGATTAAAAGCAATATAATTAAATATTGTATTTTTAGTTTATTTATTATCTATAAAATTGAAGAACAAAGTATTAGTTTGATCATTGATGTGCTATGTATAGTTTACAAAAATGTATAATTTGTAGAAAATTTTGAAAAATGAAGCGGTTAGTAAATGCAATTTTTCATTATGTTTGGCAAAACCCAAATTTGTGATGACTGCAAGTGTAATATAACAAAGTATAAAAAGTTACTTTAAGTATATTATAAATATATATTTACGTATATTAAATAAGTTAGTGATTTTGTATTTTTATTAATGCAAATAAATGTAATTATATACAGTTAATGACAGAATGTAAAATTGTAATGTAATATTTGATTGCAAAAGCTGTATAACATTAAATACAAATTGATAAGTAAAAATATGATTTAGATATTAATTTACTTTTTTAATATTTGTTTATTTTATTTTGAAGGATTTAATTATTTACAAAATGCTATTCTTTAAATTTTTATTATAGGTTTCATGAAATAAGACATCACATATTAAAATTTATCATCAGTCGAATATTTATTAAATATATATGTATTATAACAATGTAATAGAACAGTCTGTATATAAATCTCTATATTGATTATTAAAAACATTTCTATAAAATAGATTACAATTCATAAAATATGTACTACAGATATAAAAACTTAAGATTTCGTTGTCGTTTCACATTCAAAAACATAGTATTTTCTAAAATATTATATTATTTCAAATGGATATAAACTCTGAGCATGCTATTTTCAAATACCACTTATGTGTATATAAATATAAGGAACAATCTCTACAAACATTCAAGCTTATTAAAAATAAAAGGAACACCTACAGCGTATTGAAATACGAAGTCTATTTCAAAATATGGCCAAAAATTTTCTAAAATTTTACTCTTCCAAACCAAATAATCTACATTTTATATGAAAATTTGCTTACAAAAATTTTGATTTCAAACAGTTTGGCCTGGAAGAGTCGAATTCTTGAAATGAACAAACAAACATAAAAATGTTTTTAAGTAAATTCTTGATTTCATATTATCTTTATTTTTATTGAATTAAATAAAGAATTTACATTAAATGTAAAAGTTGTTATGCAAAACACAAAGATAAAAAAGTATTGCACTCTTTCTACTCATATTTTTATGAGAAAAAACATTAATTAATACAAGTAGTATTCTATTAAAATTATGCAATCAAAATTTGATTACTAAAAGTATTAGTGTTAAACAAAAAAAATAATCACGTTTTTCGAGAAAAAAAGCTGAACCTTTCAAGAGTATTTTTCAACTTGATAAAACTATTTCAATTATTGAGTATTTAATAGGAAAAAAAAGATCAGTCAATACTTCTTTTAAAAAAAGAAAGAAATGAACGTTGATATTGTTTTTTCGATATATAATTTCATTTTTTTTTGTGAATGTTTTTAGACCTTTTTTTTAATTGATGTGAACTTTTCTCAATTCTTCAAGCTGCAATAAAGTAAAATAAAAATTATTACAATTATAAAACTAGTGCGAACAAAAAATTAAAAAAACTCATACTTCTTTTTCATCATCAACCTCATCATCATCCTCATTATCCTCATCATCCTCGTCTTCATTGTCCGAACCATGGACAGATGCTGCAGGTGTTGTGTGTCTCGACGATGACGGGGAAGGTGGCTCGCTGATTGGCCGAGGATATTTCATTTTGTGAGCACCGCCTTCGCTCAATTCGGACGCCAGTTCCGGATAAACTGTTATCAATGCTTTTATTCGTGCCAGACGATAATACTAAAACAATCATGGAAATACAAATTCAACTTTTTTCTAAAATAAAAAACAATTTTAGCTTAATTCAATAACTACATACAATCCCTAAATTTCTCCAATCTAATAAATCACTTAGTCTTTCTGTTCGGTTTCGCTGAATGATACGCTGTCTGCGATTTAAACGCGCAAAATCAAACATAAACTGTGCCAGTTGTTGTACGCTATTTTCCAGTCCGATGTATCTACGGTCAACGATATAAATTCCATAGCTCATAGGATCGGCCACGTGTTCTTGCATAAAACAACCAAAACCAGACAAATTGGTGGTCACACTTGGGATACCCATGACTGTACATTCAGCTGGTGTGTAGCCCCAAGGCTCGTAGTAGGATGGAAAAACGCCCAAGTGGCATCCTCTCACAAATTCTTCGTAGTCTAAGCCAAAAAGAGGATTTGTGGAAGAGAGAAATTCTGGATGGAAAACCACCTGAAAAGAAAATTAAATATGGACTGAGAAAGGATTTAAAAGTTTAAAGTTTAGAAATAAATTTAAAATTAAAATGTTGTTTTACTTTTACACGATCGTGGACGGAATTAAAAAGATTGCATCTTCGTATACTGTTTAGAACTGGGTCATTCCAGTCGTCTACTATGTTATGGGTTGTTACTGGTGGTAGGCCATTTCTCTGCAGTGCAAATAAACATCTAAAAAAGGAAAAAATCAGATTTTTAATTTCATTTTATTGGATTATGAAAAATTTTGTTGATTTATTGTTACCTTTTCATTTTTATAATATCTTCTTTAAGAAGTATCTCCTGACTCTCGGGCATGCGTCCAGTTAAACACATTTCGTACATACGTTTGCCAATTGATTGCTGAATATCGTTGATAGTGTCTCTCAGAGATTTTGTTACCTAAATTTATTATGAAATGAGAACTCAATTTCCAAATGTATTTCAATTAAAAAATTTGTTATATTATACTGACAGCATGGCCACGCAATGATTCGACATTAAAATTATTAGTTCGTGCTGGAAAGATGAGAAAAGCCACCACTGTGAGATCTGGTCTTGAAGTTTTTAAGTAATGATTCAGTCTTGCTAGTGATTCAATAAAAATGTCCGCGCCTTTGTTACCAAACTCATAACGACCAGCAATAAAAAAGTAGAGAGTTTTGTCCAAGTCAAAATCAAAGTGACTGAAAAATACATTTTAAATCAGTAACATTATTTTAAAGAAAAATGTACTATCAAAAATGTTTACCCATAAAAATGGCCTCGCACAAATTCGTGTATTTTTTCTTTACTAATAGCGTGCAAATTTTGAAACTCATGTAGGGCAGAAAATTTTTTCACATTCAAGCCATTTGGCGTGATGATATCGGGTTTTCGTTTCAACAAATGTTCTGCCTCGAAACCAGTGATATCTGAGACCGTAGTGAAAACGTGAGCCAAGTGTGAAGCCGCTCGTTCCATGCAGTATCTGTGATAAATTTGACGTTTGCCTGCTTCTTCATCAACATTAAACTGCAAAATTAATGTAATATTTATTTGCTTTAAGATTTTCAATAGAACTTTGCTTTCTAAAAAGGAGCTTTATATTGAAAAACCTTATCCATATTATTGTAAAAATCAGTCTTTCCAGCGCACAGATATCTTCCCAAAAGAGTGGCATGAGTTGTGAAAACTGTCGCTACGTCGACGTGTCTTGTACGTAAAGCGATGATTCCGACTCCTGCTTGCCATTCGTGGCAGTGCACAACGACTCGTGGCTTGTTAGTTGAATATTCTTCAGCAGCTTTTCTGTAATTTCATAGAAATATTTATCAGAAAAACTAATTAATATCAGAACTACCAACGGCATAAATTTTGAAACTGAAATCTTCATACAAGTTTTAATTGATTTTTTTTATTCAACAAATATACCCCCTTTAAATACTAAGATAAATAATTTTTTCTCTTTTTAATTTATTTCAAATATATTAATTAAAATATCCCAATCATATTGTAACGATGTATTTACGTTTCAAAATTTTGTTTTATGCTAGATTATTAAAAATCATTTAAAAAATAATTATTTTCGCAATATAATCAAGACAAATTTGTACCGTTGGTAATTTTAGGGGTACACATTTTGTTGGTAGCTCAGACAAATCATTGAATTTTGAATGTTGAATTAAGTACATAAAAAATGCACCTAAATTCGCTTATAAATTGGCAAACCAAGTAACCCAGGACGATAGCATCATTAGCTTCTATATCTAAATGTGGCACACCGAGATTGGATGTGTTCCACAATTCTTGTTTGTATTCGTCTAATTTCCAGGCAGCGCTTCCAATGTCAAATAAAATAATTTGTGGATTGCCATCTACCAGCCATGTTCCTGTTACCACCTAAAATGTTTATTGTACCATTAATGAGAACTTAATGGCTTATTTTTGTATTCCAATCATTTAATAATGAACGAAAAAGGTTAATATTTTTCGTAGTTTTTCATATTGAATAACTAAAAATAAAGCCACGACGAAGCTTATGCAAACTGTCTGTTGTTTCTTTAAATGTACGATCCACAGTTGGAATTTTGCCAGTTTCAGTTGTATGTGTATAATCAATTAAATATTTCTCACTTTAAATCCTTGATCTCGCATGACTCGAACTGCCTTGCTCAGTGGATGGTCGCTCGGAAATTCAACTTCCTCAACTTCAGTTCGGGCGCTGAGTTCTTTGTAAGGCCCAATTAAACAGTATTGGTCGCCCATTTCTTCGGTCGAAACATAAGCTTTTGATCTGATTACCGTATAAATTCCACCAACTAAAAGTAAAAAGAAAAATAAGAATCAAATAATTTCTCAAGATTTATAAAAAACAAAATGTAATATCCATACTGCAAAACTTTATACTTTGTACAGCTATATATTGTTGTTGACATTTGGCTTTTAAAAATTTAAAATAGATTCTATATGTTTCGGAAAATCATGCGTAATAACTCAACAAAACAAGCAACAAAATTATTTTTAACAAATAAATTACTTGTTGTAAGCAAAAGTACCTTTGTTGGCTGCTTCCCACGCAACTTCAAAAGTCCATCGATTTTCCATTTGAGCTGACATGCCGTGGTCCATAAAGTCGACCAAATCATTTTGACTGCCTATCCGGTAAAACCGTCGTGACATACGTTCTCGCGACATTTTGTCTTATTCTGAAGCTTCAACAATAAGGGGATCATTTACACGAGTTCCTTTCTCTTGAAAACTCGCTGTATATTTAATTACAGCGTACAAAATTAACATCAAAAATCGAGCTCCAATTTCTTATTATTAACAACTGTCAAAACGTGGTATGTTTCAAAAATAAACAAGATTAATAAAACATTCAAATATTTGCCAAGAAAAACAAGACATATCTTTTTTAAAAGTAAAATAAGAAAAATAACAGTTGAACAAGAAAAAAAATAGTAAGATTTTCTTGTTGAGAATTGTTTTCATAAAACGACAATTAGTTAAGGCACTTTTTTTGAGAATATTAACAGTGCACGCGGACTTTTCATTCATGACAAATGAATGAATCGACGAAAGAAAAAAAATCAACAAGAACTACCACGTACACGTAAAAGCAATATCGATCAATGAGATCAACGATAAACTCGCGATGTAAAGTTGAGTTACCTGTTGCAGATGACCGTGAATTAATGCCGGAAAGTGTAAAACTGAAATTACCGGTGCTTGTGTTAAAAAAAGAAAACAACAGTTGAAATTAATCCGAGGCAAAGGTCACTGCAAAGGTCACACGAAGTAAATCGGAATCGAAGATTATAAAGATGTCTTCATTCGCACACTGAGAAACTAATCGGAGCAGCAAGGCTTGTTGTGGATTCGACTTTATTTCGTGACAAAATCTGTCTTTGTGATTGGTCCATCTAGTGTCGAGGGTTTTTTAACCAGCTATGCAGAACAGTTCAAAAGAACACAATAAAATCATTAGTCCAACTTCTTTTTTTAATTACTTTTTTTTGTTCTCAATTTATTAGAGTAACAAAGTAGATTATTTTTATTTGAAGCAAAGTATAATTAATAAAATGAGTACTTTTAAGAGATAAGACATGCAAATTTGTTTAAATAAATAATGTGGACAATGAGAATAACCGACCATGATTTTATTATACACAATAAACTTTTACAATTGATGTATATAATTTATTTATACACATTTATGATTTAAAACATTGAATATACATAAACTGTGAATAAAATACCGCAACACCGTTTAAAAAAGAGCAATAAAATGTTTAATAAAAAACCGAAATAAGTTTTTTTTCTTCGCTCACGCAAAAATAGTTTTGCATTTTTGCGTTTACACCGCAAACTTGTTTGGTATATTTCAATCTGTGTAAAACTTCGTTAAAAAAATATAACTTTGAATCAAAACTAGTCATCTATGTCATAGAAATTCACTTTACAAAAGAATATACATAAAAGACTGCTATATACATCAACGCACATGATAAACAGTTTTTAATTATTATTATTACTAATTTTCTGTTCACACTTGCACGTTCATCAAGTTACTTTAACATCAAACGCAATAATTTGCTACAA
Organism: Idris sp. 1 HC-2018; assembly: GCA_022817325.1. Lineage (NCBI taxonomy): Eukaryota > Metazoa > Arthropoda > Insecta > Hymenoptera > Scelionidae > Idris > Idris sp. 1 HC-2018. The sequence continues at coordinate 1,396 of JABFPM010000938.1, read as the reverse complement.
AACTACGTATTTATTTCCTCTTTTTTTTGTTTTTTGCTTTAGCATGAGGCCGCGCGAAACTATACTCAAAATTCTTATCTTTTTTGAAATAAAATTTGCAACGCTTAAAACTTTCACAAACAGAATGACTAGTTTTGATAAAAATAACGACAGTGCTTATTTGCATATGTTAATTGATTATTTTAAACTAATAAAATACTATTTAAAAAGTTGAAAAATAGTTTCTGTGCATATCATCTTTCAATGTCATTATTTTTATCAAAAAAGTAAACGTCTTACAGCATTATTATTCGCACTTGGACACAATATTTCATCTCTGCTCTTATATATATATAATTCTTTTTATTACTATAAAAAGCTATTTCGTTTCCATTTGTTTTGAGTTTTTGTTGTACTATAAACCCTTAAAGCACAATTCTTTTTATTTCGAAGTAATTTCATTACTTGATAAACATATTATTTTACATTTACTTGAATTATTTACACCTTTTTTAAGCAAATAATTGAGAAACAGTGACTTTAATGGCTTGGTCTTGGATTTTTTTGTTTTTTTGTTTTTTTTTTGTTTGGAATGATATTTCTAAAAATTATGTAAGTATTTGGAAAGTTTGTATGATTTTTTGTAACAAAAAAAAAATTTATGATCTTGATTAAGTTTTCTTAGAAATTATATTAATTGTCTTCTTTTTTTAATATAAATAAAAAAATCAAATTTATTGAATTTAAAAAAACGTATCATGTTTTTTTACAAATAATTTGTTACATGTTACTTCTTTGACTGTAATTTATTTTAAAATTGAAAAATATATTGAAGGGTTTACATTCAAGTAACTCTTCAACACTAATCTTGTATAAAATCCATTAAAAGTAGATTTGACTTTTTTTTTAAATTGTATTTTAAGAATAAATGTCATTAAAAGTTTTGTATATTTTCTTAACTTAATTGGATTTTAAATTTAAGTTTATTTTATATATTTGAAGTGTAGTGATATATTGAATTTGAAGCAAAATATAATATAATGTAAAACAGAATAAAATTTCAAAATGAAAGACGATCCTCAATTTTCTCTCGCATTCATTGAGAGAATAAAATAAACAAAAAAAGTCAAGAATATTTCTAGCAAACATTTTTAACTGATAGCAAGAAAAACTGGACTAAAATAAATTATCTGAATTAATTTTAATTATATATTTTAAAAAGATATCATTATTATCTAAACCACAATTGTGACAAGTCAAAATTAAAACTAAAAATGATAAAACAAATTTATTAGTCTTTTAAAATACGTTTAAGTGCTAACATTTCTCTGATTACTCTTAAAATATTCTGAATTTAAAATTAATTGTAACCAAATATCTATATATTATATAAATTATATTTTATACATATTTTATT
>JABFPM010000937.1:0-23749 GCA_022817325.1 Idris sp. 1 HC-2018 | reverse complement strand
GAACAAAACTATAACCATCATTCCAACATTGTTCATGATATCTTAATGTTCACAAAGTACATTTGTGATGATAGGTATCACATTAAACCGATGAAAAAATGCAATATGGTCTAACTCAAAAACATCATAAAGATGTTAGATCTAAAAATATTCTTCTGATAATATTCATGATAAATAAATTCCCGATTAAAAAGTCAATACTAATTAAAATTTTATTATAATTAATTATGTTGTAGTGCTATTAATAAATTAAAGTAGTATACAACATAAGTTTCATTTTTTAATTCTTCTGCGTTGATGAGATGAAAAATAAATGAAACGATAAAAAATTAAGGGTTGTGTTTGAATACTTGGCGGCCTGAAATTTCAGTAAATCAGACTCCTAATTAAAAGGAATTTTAAATGAATGAATGAATAAAAGTAATATGATTATTCAAAAAATATATTATTTAAATAATACTTATTTTAAGACAATAAAAATCTTCGAAAGTAACTAATTTAGCAAAAAAGCTTGTTAATTATACACATTATTTGCACTGTAAAAACCATACATAAAAATTCGCAAGATTTTACTGTACAAATCTTGGTAAGATTACCGAACGAATGTATTTTTACATAAAAAAAAGTGACAATCTAACCTATGTTCTTTGAATTTTTTTTTAATTTCGTGAACTAACACTGGTATTACTTAAGTCTTGATTTACCAACTAAATTATCATTGTGTATGAATTTATTTTTTTCGAAATAACTTATTAAGAGCAATTTTAATTTGTCAAAAATTACTGATTCACAATATTCTTACGTAAAATTCCATGTATTTTTAATTTGGAAAACATATCCCTTAAAAGTTTATTTCAATATACAAAATATTCTGTGCTGTATTTTTCCGGTACACCTTCTGTAATTTTATGCAAAATTTATTTCAGTGTGGTATTGAACAATACAGCGTTATGAGTACATTAAAGATTCATTAACATTATTTCTTCATTTCAGGCCGCCAAGTATCCAAACACAACCCTTAATTTTGTATCGTTTCATTCATTTTTCATCTCATCAACGCAGAAGAATTAAAAAATAAAACTTATGTTGTATATTACTTTAACTTATTCATACCACTACAACTTATCGACACAATTGATTATAATAAAATTTTAACTAGTATTGAATTTTTAATCGGGAATTTATTTATCATGAATATTATCAGAAGAATATTTTTAGATCTAACATTTTTATGATGTTTTTGAGTTAGACCATATTGCATTTTTTCAAAGGTTTAATGTGATACCTATCATGCGTAATTTAAAAAAATTTAAAGCTGGTCTATTTTTTGCGGAGATATTTGAAAAAAGGAATCTGCAAACATGCAATTATTTGCAAGATTTTTTTTTCCGCTCCCTAATACCCCCTATAGCTCAACTGCGACTCACCAAAATTTAAAAAAAAGGAACTACCCCCTATAACTCAAGCCCCACTTACCATGTAATGATAATTGAAATTTAGATGATTAATTAAAAAACAATATAATTTTAAATTTTTATTTTGTAAAAATACTTATAAAAATGTGTGACAGGCTGAAAAAAATATTTCCCCACCTCCCTCTGCCCTTTATAATTGAGCTATCACTCTCCACCCACCACGTGAAGAAAGCTGAACCTTACATGTTTAATTTTAAAAAAATGTCAATATCTCGGTAACCAATTGACTGATTTTATTTTTTTTTTAATTTTCTCAGCTCGAAAATAGCAATTCAGATTTTGTGTATTAAATTATTATTTACAAAATATCTTTCACACATTTTTTGTATCAAAGACTTGATTTTTTATAAGATCTGCATATTAACAAATTTAAGTTTACTATAATTTGTTGAGTTGTAACAACTAAAATATTTAAAAAAGTAAACAAACTCGTTTTTAATTTTTTCTAATTTAACAAAATCTAAAATAACAAAAAAATAATAAAATTAAAAAATTTAATAAAATAAAATATATTATTTATTTATGATGTACTATGCGGATATTTTTCAAAAAAAATTAAATAACTTTTATTCTAATATTTTGGAAATCAAGGATCACCTTTCAGATTATTTTTTCCTTATTCTTTGGCTTCTCTAACGCTCAAAAAATTCAACGTATAAACAATAAAAGATTATTTATTTTTACAGTAATGTTTAATTAATAAAATTATGTAAAAACATTAAATTTTTTTTAAATACATATGCAAATGAAAGACCGAATTTAAACTGAAATAGGCATAGGTAAGAGGATTATTTTAAAAGAAAAGAACGAGTCTACGCACGCAATTTATAATCTTCTACAAGTAATAAGGAAGAAAAAAGGGTAATTTAAAAGAAATAAAGGTTTACATAGAATTCACAATTTTGCATGTTTTAGAATATTTTCTTGATACATTACAAGAATCTATTAAAAATAGTGAGGAAACGTGGAAGGAAGAAGAAGGAGAGATAATTATAAAAATAGGACCGATAAGAATAATCAACATATTTTAAAAATAAACAAAAAGAATGTATATATTACATGACGTACTGAGATTTTAAAAAAGGTTATTAATGTAAAATATTTATAAATAAAATTTCACTTGTACTAATAAATTAATGAATGGCTTTCCAAAATTAAAATGTTTAATTTTTGAATATTTTTTAAAAACAAAATGAATACTTCTTTTTATTAAAGTATTAGCAGCAAACTTTTGTAATTAACATAAGTAATTTTTTTATATGTTACAATTTATAAAAAGTGCACGAGAAGCGCGACATATCCTAGTTTTTATTATTTTATCGACTATATCCCGTATTAAATATTTGCAAACTGCAATTCCAAGTTCTTTTTTAATTCTTATTTTAAGATGAATCATTTAGTATTTAACTATTACAAATTATTTTTTAATAGTTATTATTATTTTTGTAGTTGATTGATTTACCGAAAAGATTTTTTATATTATAAGTGTTTTAATGATTATATATTAATCAATTTAAAAATAGGAATTCAATTAAATTTTATACTTAAAAACATAATATTACTTAATAATTGAGAATTAATCCGGATATTTTATATTTTCCGAAAGCAATTAATGAACTGCTCTAAATTGAATAGAATGTCTTGATTCAGTAAATAAGGCTTTTTAGTATATCAATTTAAGACAGTAATAGTGAAGTTAAATTACGAGAACAATAAAGGTAAAGAATGATTTTTTGAATTTATTTGCACAGATGGTTAATTAGATTGAAAAAGAACAACAGTTTTTTTTATTTTGTTTATATTTATATATTTTTATTATTGTTATTTTAAATAAATTTGCACTTTATTTTTTACAAGTCAATAAATATTACGATTAAATAATAATATAAAATATAAACATGTTTTTCTCAACAAAAACGAGTATTGAAAAAAGAGTATTTAATGTTAACAACTTTATTTCCAAAAATACACTCATAGTGTTTGAAATTTAATGAAATTAAAACATTGTCAAAACTTTTTCACAAAAGAACAACATTTACTGAACTTATTTTTATAGTGTTATTATTACAAAAACAAGTGTCTTACAGTGATATTATTAAATTCTATTATTTATGAAGAAAAATTTATTTAATGTACATTCTATTCCGCGTAGTAAAATTATTACACGATGAAAATAAATTTCAGTATTACAAAAAAGAATGCAAAATTTATAGGAAACTGAGAGAAATTTATCTTATCATATATTGTTAAGAATAAATAGTTTGTCGGCTATCGGAATCATCTTTACAGAAATTTATTTGCGAAATTTGCGTTAATGAAATGTGCTGATGCACATCTAATAAGACTCTTGCTATGATGACCGTATCATTTGCATCTTTGATTTTGACTATTGCACTCATTAATAGATCAGAATTTGACACTCGGGAAGCCGCTGTAAAAACTGAATTAAAGTTGTTTGGATATAGTCATTTGGCTGACTTTGTTTCGAATCGCGAATTCGTTGGATTCGAATTTAATGCAAAAACGTTTTTTTCGTCTAATCTAGGTATCTGTAAAAGAATATAATGCGTTTTTTTGCAAATGATGCAATTTGATAGTGAGCATGGTCCACGATATTGACGCATGCAATTAAAGCACATTTTTGCCTTTTTCACAACCTCAATTCGATCAGAGATTGCCAATTCCTCAAATTTTTGGCTTTGATATAATGGATGTTGTTTGTCTTTGCATATTATGCAATTACTTGACGTTTGAACAACAAATAAATGTCTCTCATCGTTGGCCTTAAACTTTTTATTATGAAAAAATCGCTTAGATGAATTTTCGCGTTTTTTGAATTCGGATTGTAAATTGTTATTTTTTACTAGTCTCATTGCTACTGACGTAATGAGATTTTTTTTTCAATAACTGATGCTTTGAGAATACCACGTAAATGTTGCGTAGCGATTGTTTTTTTAATCTCATAAGATTTATTCAAAAATGTCCATGCTTTTGTGTAATTCTCTAAATTAACAGAGTAAGCTGAGATTTTGGTCAACGCGTCTCCTTTCAACGCAGATTTTACATAAAGAAATTTCTCAACGTTGGTAATGTCATCTCGCGAATCAATCATTGAATTAAATGTATTTTTAAAAGATAACCATTTACTATAATCACTGTTAAAACGCGGCAGTTCATGATGAAAAATGTATCTTGAGTAGCTTCAAATTTTATAAGTCGTTCGTCTTCGGGACTTGATACCGCCCACTTATTATGCAAATTTTCGTAAGTTTGAATTAAATCTTTAAGATGATTAAAACGATGTTTTATCACGCCTTTATCCACACTTTCAATAGCATTTTGCAATAAAGTTAGGCATCTTTTTAAATTTGTAAAATTTTCTTTATCTGCGATTCATCCATTTTTTCTCGTCAAAGACCAACAACGATTGAATTTAATAGAATAAAATAGTACAGTAAATAAAAAAAGTGTACTCAGCTGGTTTGTTGATACCGATAGCAAAGAACAGCTGAGCAGAGGTGCAGAGTTGTAGTCCTACTTGTCCAGAGGATCGTCGCGCAGGTGGAGATGATGGACGTCGAACGTTCAATTTCGGAGGAATTCACAAACGAATCACGCCGGGGTCACCAAAATGTTTTGTAACGAACAGGTCCATTACCGATCTGTCGCTAAGTTTCGATTTGTCACTGTATACAAAAATGGGTAAGGAAAAAATAGGAAAAGGGTTAAATTAAGATGGACACAATTTTTGCTAAGGATATGAATCTTTATTGACTCTTGGTGGAAAAGCCTATAAGGCATAAAAACCACCTAAAGTTGTATGAATGAACGAGGATTCGACTGCATTTTTGGAAAGGGGTGAGGTTGTGTGGCAAGATAAAAATTATCAACTGCAGAGCAATAGATATGAGGTTAGAATTCTTCTGTCGATTAAAAGCTCGGAGAAGACTGCTTGACTGCCTGCTTTTCATTTAAAGTTACACATTAAAAAATGCCCACACAATTCCCACTCAGATCCTGACTTAAAGATCGGAAAATGGTATTTTTATTGGTCGCTTGATTACAAAAGAAAATTCCACCCAAGTCAGTGACCGTTACTTTCGAGTGGCATCGGTGTTGCGCCACCTGAAACTGACCCTTGTAATCACAATTAACTACGTTCGAGCCATGCAACGATGACACTTAACACCTTCTAAATTTTATGACAACGCTTTTCTTTCTTGAAAACTCAATGAGAATTTATATTGACCGAATTCTCACCGGAAGGTTCAGCATCTGGTTCGCAACGTAAACTTGGACAACTCACAAATAAGTTTTTTTTGCATTTATGAAAAGAACGAAATTTCTTTTTCATTTTTATGACTTTACAAAACTTCTCGAGTCTCGAAAAAACTGCCATTGAATTTGGTAATAAATTTAGCATTTTCTGCCCGGAAAACATCACTTACAAATGAGATGGTATGTGAATATTATTTACAAAGAACTTAATTAATAGGGTCGCACTCTACTCACTCACAAGTACAATAATATTATATAAATTGAATATGTAATAAAAAAAAACGATTGACAACGTTCCGTCGAAATAAGATTTTCAATTTTTTAGCATATTCTTTTAACTTCGAAGCTTCCTTTTCCTTTTTTCTGGCTTCTTCTCCCTTTTTTCTAATTTCAGCTTCTCATGCTCTTCCTTTTGTTATTTGCTTTTTTCAGCGATTGCTTTCTTTCTTGTAATATATATATTTTCTTGATTTTTAATTCAATATTTTCTCTTTTTATTTTTCTTTCAAGTTCTTGTTGTTTCATTTCTTCTTCTTTCTTCATTTTTGCTTCTTCCCGTTTTTTTTAATTTCTTCTTTCTTTCGCATTTTCAATTTCTTTATGCTCTCTTTTTCTTCATAAAATTGTTTCCACTGATGGGAAGATGTAACAACCGAGGAAACTTTTTCTTTATTTTTTTTCGAAATTGAATTTTTGTTTGTACTCTCTTTAAGCCAATATGGCACGTTGCGGAAGGTATCAGGAATAAAAGCAGAATTCCCTTTCCAGTAAATAATTTTAGATTATCAATTTTTTTTCAATTTGTAATTGTGTTTGTGACTACGACAACTGCAGATGAGTCTGAATCAGAGTAATGCGCATTTGGTATTTTGAGCAGAAGAATATCTTGCTGGGAGGTATAACTAACAAAATGTTCATTTTCTTGAGATATGGATATCGATTGAACGTATTTCTTTAGAAAAAACCCTATAATTGACTGCGCATTCTGCATGTAATAATCCTGGTTCTCACTCATTTGATCTGACCATGAGAGTTCAGAGTCAGGTTTTTGAACCATATCTACTGAGGTTGACTGTTCAGTTTCAGAAAACTGAGCCGCATCATTTGGTTGTTCAATTTGGTTTTTCATTGTGTTCGTAAATATTACTTCTGTGGAGATCAAAACCAAAACTGAAGTATCGTTCTTTTGTATTAAAATTGGATAAGATGATCCCAATTGTTATCTTCAGTGTCGGGAAGTTCATTATGAAAGTTTTCCTTTGCAATGAAATCCAATTTTTCTTTAGAAATTTTACATTGATTCCAAACATTGTATAAACTGGTATCCTCAAGGTTTCCCATTTCATTCATTCTTTCAGCTTTTGAAAAGATTTAGTTTATCTTCTACTTTTTATTCTAGGATGCGCAGATATCGTCAGCAATTTATTCCTTCTTTGTTTCTGAATTTTTCGAAGGAGCTTACATCAAATATTTTTGAATAGTCGATGGCATCAGAATTAAAAGGATGCAGCCCAGTTGTCCTAAATTCACTTCTCAACATTTTTTTGTTATTAATGTTAATCAAGCAGATTGGAGTACTAGAGCAAAATTGTTTTTCTGCACATTGCAATCGTCATTAGCCATACGAAAATGTTTCACTTTTTTTCCATTCTTCTTTCAGAGGATGAAAAAATGCAACATCCAGTGGTTGAAGGATGTGTGATAAAATAATGCCATTACTGTTGCAATAACTTCTTAGTTCCATGGTTAAGTGAGACTTGTGCCCATTTAAGAGAAGAATCACTGGCAATTGGATTTTTTGAAATATAAGCTATGAAATAAAGATATTTTGAATAAATTCTTAAAAAGTTTCGATAGTCATCCATCCGCTTTCTGATTTTCCTAAGCTCTAGTCGACAGGGATGGATTCAGATAATGCCGAAGGGCACCTTTGCATCTTCAAAATTAGTATAGGAAGAGCAAGAATTCATTGCAAAATTAATTATAACAATATGAATTGATTACACATTAAAGAGTAAATATTTAATCACATATTATAACTTTGAAATAAATTTTAGGAAATTCATGTTGACAGTTCATACTGGATTTCAAACAAATAACATAGTTCAACTTCACATATTAAAAACAATCATTAAAAACAATCATTGTGATAATCTTTTTATACATATTATTTGTTTATAAAACAAGTTACAGTACGTTTATTACAAGAAATGTCCAATCCATGAGAGTAAATTTTTTAATAGTCTTATATATTTATGAACTCAAAAGAATATATCTCCTATAAGATACTAATAGAGTTTCATAGACTTTTTTTGTATCTACTTAAATTTACTTCGCTACACGCGTACTAACATTATAGTCAAATCTCATTTCGTACCGTACCTGCTCTATAATTTACATAAAATAAAATCACGGTGCGAATAGTCTCTACCATTTTACAATTTGTTTCAACTTTTTTTTCTAATGAATATTTTAGTGATTTTTCGCAAAATCAGAAACAAAAAACTCATTATATTTTTCTTTTGTAAACAAGAGCTAGTGATTTTAAATAAATGAAATAATTATATATATGTTAACAAATTGTATGTCCTCTTTCAATTTTCAAATCAACTGAATTTCAGTAATAAACTGCGGACGAATTTTCCCGCAATTAATTACTAAATTTCATCTTCTAATTACTGAAATTCAGTAATTGTTTTTTTTACGTGTTATATAATAATTACAAGAGTTATTATTTATTTTTTCACATCTACCAGGAAAGGGAATATTTGGATTCTTCTGAAGACTATTAAATATTGCTATGAATGATGCACAAATAATACATCATGAAAAATATAAAGAATTTTAAAGCTGAGAAGAAAATGTTATAAAAAAACCTTCACATTTATTGAAAGTGAATATACAAATATGTGAGTATAAACATCTAATAAGGGAACATTCACCAGTTTGTAAAATTCCACAATGTATTCGAACTAATTAAATCTTCATCTACACTGGAGAATGAGATTAAATCTTTAGTGAATGAATTTAAATGTTAGATTTTATAGTTTACAAATGCTTTGCTTTTATTACTATAAAAGAATATAAATATTTTTTAGTACACTTAATATTATACAAATAAATTTTATATAAAACAACGTTAATATGTTTTCTTTCTAAAAAAAGCTTTTCCTGATCATAATCTTATTACAAATGATTCGCGAGAGAATCATTTGATAGTAGGTCAAGATCACATCTCTGTATGGTGTTAACAGGTAATTAGAGAACTAATCACGATTTAGCTCTGAATAATATGCTTCTCGTCTAGCGTACATCTGTCTTCGTCAGATACTCAATTCACTGTGGCCAAAATAGGACATTAACTCGAATGACATCCTCCAAAGTTGAAACATACTGTCACTTCTCGATTATCTCACAAAGCTGATGTTCATAGAAATAGTTGAATTAACGTAACTTTTGTACATTTATTATCTGATTACATTAAATATTAGTCACTTAATTTAATAGAAAAATAGTTGCATTTAAAAATTAAATAATAATCATTTTAGTCATTTGTGTAAAATGTGATACTAATGGATTAGCATTTAAATTTTGGACCTAGAAACTGAATAAATTAGTAAAGTTGAACTCTGAGTATTGAAACGGCATTAATGATACCAAATAAAAATTCAAACGATACAATATCATAATTACGAAATAAATGTTTTAATTTAAATCTGATATAGCAAGTAGCATAACGTTTTCCAACTCTAATCACATTGGCATCTTTTCATAACTAATGAGTTTAAGTTTTATCTGTTTAAAGCAGTAGACAATCATTCACATCTAAAATAAATTTATCGAATAATGTATAAATCGGTGTAACTAACTTGTTTGAAATCTAAATTATTCTCTAAAACTATAATTTACGTTTTAAATGGTTAAATTAAAATATTTCCTGTAAATCAAACATTTAATTGAGGTTTCAAAATTTAAAAAAATTGCAATTTATATTTTAATTTCCAAAATTTTTATTCAATGTAATAAAACAATATTTATATAAAAACTTCCTTTCTTTACAATATATCATTTTCTCGTTAAAGATTGGCACGTCTATATATATGTATCCGTAATAAATAATTCATCATTTTTACAAGCATATTTTTCAAACTAAGGAAATTTGCGAAAAGTATTTTTGGCAGGTTCAGTTAAAAATTGAACTTTTGGGATGTTTAAGATTTCACCTCAGGCGAGGTAAAACGAACAAATGCCGTATTATATATCATATATCTAAATTGCCTGATCGATTTCTTTTCTTTCTGGTAACTTGCCAAGCCTAGATGCTATTAAATAAGGAAAAACACAGACATTATTAAAGGCTCACACGCCACTCTATTTTGTTATTGATTCAAGAATTCGTACAATAATATAATATACAATTTTATTCAACAAAATGCCGAAAATGATAATTCTATTCTTCAAAATTATGTGCATATAATTTTGCATAATTGCAATTTTGTTTTTTGTTTTATTATTGGGAAACTAAAAAAAGAAGAACTTTAACAATTAACTGTTCCTTTTTGTGTATTGATCAAAAATATGTAACCTTCAAATAATTGTCTCAACGATCAGAATGCTTTATCTTGTTTACACATCGTAAATTTATGTAAATTGCGATAGAACAATTCTATCAATATTATATCCTGAATGATATTATAGCGAGCAATATAACTATTTTCAATTATATTTATTGAAAATATATATCAATTCAATAATTTGTTCTACTTTGAGTATATTTACATTGAACTTCAATAAAAAAAAGTTGGACATTCATATCAAACATTTTAAAAGCTGAATCGCAAATAAAATTATAAAATAACGTTTATTCGCAGTTTAATTATAATATGAGCTGTAGTTAAATAATTTCGTTATATGTTTCTTTCATCTTTTTTCTTGTTGAATATTAATTTAAAAAATTATTATTGAGTAACTTGAATGAGAAACAAACTGATTTATTTTATTCAGAGCACGATGCCCATTTACTTGCGTTTAAAAGTAAAATTTCATTAGTATATATGTAACGAACGTGCTATTAAAATGAAGAGTACTAGTTACGTCCTTCTGTATAATGTTTGCATAAAAGTTATAGAGTTAACTTGAAAAAGTCAATTAAATCATAAAACAACAACTCAATTTTCTTTTTCAGTAAAGACTAGTGACAAATATAAATTAGCTGCACAGTTGATTACAACTTTGACAAATCTAAAACATTTTTCAATGGTTTTCCCTTTTTTCCCCTATTAACTTCCGTTTGCAGTTTATAATTTCTCTAATTTCGTAAGTGAAAAAAGTATAATTGTTTTTTGTTTCAAGTGCAACTAACAGTTATACATATATGTAAATATAATCAATTTCATAATTATAATACCAAACTACTTGTAATTTTTTCAACCGTGAACAACAAAAGATCACAACGTCAACCGAAATAATTATGTGAGAATGACTTCTCTCTAATAAGTATTCATTTGACAATATAAATAAAATATGATCGGTAAGTATACACAACATCTAGTGTTCATTGTTAATTTAATTAAGCTCAATTAAAAAAATCATAGTAGCAACAAGAGGGTCGGTAGTGGCTCTATCTCCGGTCACCCTTACGATTAGCATTAACGGTCTCGTGGGACCCGAAATGTGCGTATACACACCGAAATCGGACAATAGTACACGCGTCTTCGGCTTTTATGCACAATCAAGTGTTTCTCGTTTTATTAGGCTGACTAAACAAGTAGCATACTGTTGATGCCGGGAGATTTCAGACGTGAAATTTGATGACGACTTAAATTATGCACACAAAAATCAGCCAGTAAGTTAAGTCTAATCAAAGGAAAAATAATGTTGCATCAAAAGGGAGGGATTGTTTTTTCATTCATAACTTTCTTTTCTTTTTAGTTCATTAAACTCGAGGTTGTTATTGCAGGCGAGGTCAAATAGGTGTACCACCCACTGCAATCGATAACTCAACTTTCTTCGTAAATGCTTGCAAAATCGATTCATACGCGCCAGGATCCTTATCACGTTGGTAACCCTTGTCATCTTTATCGAATAACGAGGTCATCAAATACATTACAATTATCATTAATTTAAAATATACATTTATGGTGAAATAATTGTAAGAATTTTAGCTACTTTAATTTTATTATTACATTTTTTTTATTATGGAATTTTAATAATACGGTTTGTAGTTTCATGTAAAAGTTAAGTGGACTGAAGAGTACATTTCTATTAGGTATGAAGTAAAGATTTATCTAGCGTGATTGAGTGTCTAAAGCTCAAGTAAAGTGAATTGTAATGATATGTGATTATTTATAAATGCGTCATAACTGTTCTTAAAAGTTTATTAAAATTAACATTCTAAATTTGTTTATGATTTTTGCATTTGAAATCTCATAAATTCTGATTATTAATTCTGATTTTAAAAATTACTTGTTTCATAAATAATTTACAAGGAAGAATCTTGGAGTTACCAACGCCGATTTCAATATTTTTTCTGCAAATATTCAACGTTTTAAACAAGAACCCAAACGCTCTAGCGTGTATACTCATTTTTCTTCGAGGTATAACTTTTTTAAAATCTTATTCTTACACGGTTTTTAGCAATATAAAATTTTGTTTAGCTTGTTTCTTAAAAATATTGTGGTGTATCTCGAAGTTCTAAAAAGCATATATTTATTTTATAAATTTTAACATTATACGAAAATTTACTTTCAAAAAACCAGTCAAATAACATTTTATATGCTAAAAACCATTAAAAATAAGACTTTCAAAAAATTAGTTTCAAAGACAAATGAGGCGGCCGATGAACAATATTGGGCCGATGGTAAATTTCCACATGGGTATAATATTTCAAATCAAGTGAAATAACCTATTGTTTAATAAATTACATATTATATCTCGATAATGAATAATTTTATTGCATATTAAATATTCTTGTGATATTTTGCAAGGATTAGAAGATATAATGTATATCAACAGAACGAAAATAACGTTCTTTAAATTTTTTAGAATAGAATACTCATTGCAGTCACCATCAATACTAACAAGATTCAAATTACAAAACAATAATTTCAGACCAAACTGCTGAGAATGTTCATAATGATATATGTTGTTCTTAAAATAAATACAAACAAAATATTACATTACTTTTAGAAAGGATTATAAAAACTATCGCACTTTTATCTGTCAGGTGCTTATCATCATGCATAATGGATGGCAAAAGCCGTATATTTAGTAAGATTTACTTGTCCTGTGCAGAATTTAAATTAAAAAAGTGCAGAAAAAGAAAATCTTCAAGATATGTGTGCGTTTATATAGTAATAGCGCGCTTAAAAGCTTGATTTACTACTCTTCTTACGGTGGAAACTTATTAACAACTTGCAGTTCCATAAATAGTTATATTTAAGTGAAATTAGACGATTTTAGTTTTTATTAATGTTGCTATTTACTTAAAATAGAAATGACAATTTTGACTTTATTTTAATTTTTTTTTAAAGATAATTTAAAGTATTTTACCATTGCAATTTATAATGGTGAATTTATGCAACGTAAATGTATATCCATTCAGGTTTATTTTTTAGCACGGCTAGACACATTATTGAATATAATACATCGTGAAGGAAGAATAAAAGATAAAAGTTAGCAGAACATTTTAACAGCAGTGCAATATGTGTAGGAATAATAATAATTTCATTGAACTCATTTTTTTAATATATATTTTATCCTTTTCTTTTTTTTTTAGAAAAATAGCTTGTTGCAATATATAACCACATTTTGATAAAAACGAAATCTTTTAATATTTTGTAAAAAAAAAACATGTTCAAGCCATAAAACTTTAGATTTGAACTCAAGTTAATTTTACGATAGAGAAAAATTTAAACACAACATTTTTAAGATTTATAGTGTATTAAAATCTTTCATTAATTTATTATGCGACATTAAATTGGGAAACTCGCCATGTTTATTGTTTGCTAAATTGGAATCAACATGACAAAGATTATGTCCAGTGTGTATTCGCGTGACATATGACGCTACCACCCGATCAATTATCATCCCCGCAATAAAAGAAACTCCATGTACCACAACTGTCGTCACTGTCAGTGTCAACATTATACTTGAATGAGTGCGCAAAAAAAGTCTAATAAAATTCTGCCTGATCATTAATATGAATTTCCTTCTTTGCATTCAAATGCTAGATAATATTTTTTATATATTACTAAAATACCTTTTTTCAATAACTGTTGCATCTGTACGTCTTTTTTTGTTGAAAATGTGTATATACTTCGCATTGTGTTCATTTGACTTTATTTAACGAAAGAAGAAAGTACTGTAAATATTGTTAGGCTGGAACGCAAGATGAATAACGATTTAATTTGGGGCGATGACTCTTCTTTTTTAAATTAGATTCTCAAAAAAATTTTTTTTTCTTAAGTTGAAATAAAAAGAGCTGGTTTAATAAGATTGTTCAACGAGTATAATCTGATGTGATTCATCAAAATCATGCTAATAAAATGATCAGAAGTGATTAATTAAATTTAAACAAGATATAGCGTGATAAAAAATAAGGAGAAAATTAAATTCTTTATAAAAAGTTAAATTATTATTAACACGTTTTTTTTTTGTTGGAAATAAAAATTTTTAAATAAATTTATACAAATATTCAATTTTATAATGGATGCAATTTATAAAGTATAATATGATACAGCGAAATATAATGAAATTTTTTAATACTCGATAAAAATTGAATAACGAAGATTATTAAATCCAGGTTTATTTAATTTATTCACATTTAGATTTGACTTTAAAGTGTGGTCTACTTTTTCTTTAAAGAGTACTTGACTATTAATTGAACGGTTACCAATTTTTTCTGACCTCTATGCTTTACTTTTTCTTTTTTTGCAATTAAATTAATGTAGAGAATCAAAATTACAAAATTACGGCTTAATTTAAAAAATAAAACTCATAAATTGATCAAAAGAATTTAAAATAAAATTGTATTTAAAATGAGTAATTTTTTTAAAAAAGCTCAAGTGCCTAAGAAAGAAATCAGTTTTCAAATTCGTAGGATATAAGATCGTCCTTTTCATGCTACTTTTTAAAAATCGGTTAATTTTTTCTCGGTAAACAAAAGTATTGAGCAACAAATAAATGAAATACTTTTTGAGCGTGTATATAAAAACAACATTCTGGTCAGTTTTAATAGAATAAAAAACAGCTGAATACATTTTATCCTTTTTTTTACATTTTAATACATAACAGTATATTGTGTGCAGGTGATTTATAGTATAAATGAGGACTCATTAAAAATCGCAAATTATATAAGTGAAAACATTGAATAGAATTCAAATGAAACAGTCTTACAAGGACCACCAAAAAAATTTATGAAAGCATAATACAAAAATATATATAAAATTTCAAAAGCAATTAATTTGTTTACTCTGTTTATTAATTATTTCATACTATAGTATGAATTTTTCGACAAAAATTGTTCTTAGATAATGCAATATTTTCTTTGAAAAACATTTAAGAATCAATTTTTTTCCCGATACATTATCGTTTTGTTTACTTATTAAATATTTATAACATATCTATTTTTTAAGTTTGTTTAATTTATATTTTACTTTATCCTTTAATGCCCTAAAATCTTTTACCCTTCTTGCTCTAATTCCTGTACAAGCTCTTCAAAGGTTAGCTTTCTCTTAAGGTAGTTTTCTTTCCATTCTTCTGCTCAACATCGATCTCACTTCACACTCTTATTTTTAAAGTTTCTTTTATCTCATCCACCCTTTTAATGTATCTGTCATATTCATGCTTTTTTTAAACACTTCTTATACAAAACTTTATCTTTATTTTTATCGTATACTTTAGAAGCTATTGTATACTGTTTATATTAAAATTTGTTATTGTTCTTTTAACAAATAAAAGTTAATTTAATTTTGATAGTTTTCGAAAATTATTGGAAAAAAGAAAATTATTAAGATTTTTATTGAAAAAAGAAAACTGCAATAAATTGACATTAACAAAAATTTTAATGAATTTTTTTTTTCTTCAAACTAGTTTATCAAATTAAATCTTTTCTTTGAAATTACATAGAAACTTATCAAGGTTACATGTTAAACTTGAATTAAACTCTTACTGAAGTCCCACTGAGCGACTTTTTCTCGAGGTTAATTTAAGATTTGACTTTTTTATTCACCCACACTTCTTAACTTTTTTTTATAACAGCTTATTATTAAATCCAGTTACATATAATTTTCAAAAGTCAGCAACACGAAAATAAATATTTCAGCATAATTGTTTCTCGGCGATAAAGTTTGCAAAATCTTTTATTTATCCTTTAACAAAATTATTTATTACAGTTACTTCACTTCTTTTATTTATTTTCTTGATACTTCACGCCATTTTTTTTCTTTCAATAACGTAAGTGTAATTAAAATAAAAAACTTTCAAACCCAACACTTTTCATTTTACGTGCACAACACTACTATATATCAACGGCTTAGGCAAATAGAATTTTTTCAACAGCTGACAAATTGTTTACACTTGGTCTCCTAAATATAGTATAAAACCCTCATATCACGTGAAAAAAATGTAATGCATTGTATAAGCAGTGTATATAATCGTGTACAATACCGTACAATATACTAAATACCAAACTGTTATATTTGGTCATATATGTATACATTGTCACAAATGATCATTTACCACCGAGTGAATGATAGTCCTCGAACTGTGGAGCACACAATACAAGCGTCCTCGAGTCGAAATCAACAACAAATATTTCGAATTCAAATCTTAATCACTGCTGTAATCGGAAAATGATTCGTTCTCAAATAACAAAAACTGGATACAACATTGGAAAATTTCAGTACCCCAAAAGTTATTAGTAGTGTGTGCATCCACTACTTTTTTTATTTTCTTCATCCTCGGCTGCACAAAGCGAGACACGTTTGATGGGTTCTTATAACACGCATAGTTTGGGGTAACGGGGCATATTACTAGCCGTGTAGGAGGGTCGCACTCAACGTATATTTGTTTTGTATGCCTGTCGTTTAATGTCGTATGGATTCCGCATACTATAGGGTCGTCGAATGAAGAATGATACGCAGGTGCGCTGTCGCGATGCTATTAAATTGCTCGTGAAACGAATCAGACTTTCTTTCTATTTTAATTAAAAATTAAATTCCAGCCGCTAAAATAGCGAACAGATAACAAAAAAAACTCCCACTCAAGAAGGAACTCAACATTTAAATATCTAAGAAAAATATTAATTACACTGACACATGTAACAAGATTTTAAATTTTTCTGTATTAATAGTGACTTGTTATTGTTGAATAAAGGATTTTTTTCTTCTATGCAAAGTCAATCAATTTAGAGTTGAATAGTATTAGTTTTGTCGGTAAATTTGGCTTGTTTAGTGTGCTGATTGCACGCATTAGTCTTATTTATGTACGGTGCTGGAGTTTGATAATTATACGTTTTATTAGATTACGATGGTGTTTGAGTTATAATTTGGCATCGGACGAGAAATCTCGTTTATAAGGGCTCGACAAGTAAATGGATCAAGAGCATGAATGCTGTGTATATGAATGGTAGGGCCAGCATCCTGTCCCCCTACAGTGTGCGCAGAACAAGAGCACGTGCGCATTGAAAATTTCGTCATGCTCCTGTACTTAAATATTAGACTTCCACTGACAAGCGTTAATAGGCCTTTTATTTTGGTACCGTATAATTATCCGTACCCTGCAAATACGTCGCATATTGTGTCAATATATGAATATATTAGATTATCGTAAAAAATGTAACTGTATTTTGAATGAATTTTAAATGTATAATGTCAATCAGAATACAAAAATACAAAATTGTGCAAGAAATGAAAATGTATACATTTGAATATAAACTTGCAGTCAGAAAAAATTATCTACCAATGCTGGATTTTTTGTTTAAAACTTCAAGTACAGTCAAAAAGTTTGAAACATAAAATGGATGAATGAAGATGTAAAATTGAATTCGTTTGAATGTTTATTCAAGAATGCAAAAATGAGATAATTAAAAGTAATTTGTTTTACTGGTCAATTAACACTTCAAAAGTGTAGTTGTTCGGCAAATTCCAGAAGAAGAGACTTCAACATAAAACTCAATAGGTTTGCTGAATCAATTGTATCGCTTCGGGCTCTATTTCCTTGATTCGTTTTCTGATTCTACAAATACCGGCAGTACCAATCAAGTTATTATATCTGCATTGCGATTAGTCAACCAAACATAATCCGATTAATCATCGATGAGAAGATCCTGATAAGGCTGGTAAATGGTACATTTGAAATGTGATCTGGGTTCGGAAATCATGGTCATTTCATCGGCGAATCAAACGCTATTGCGCAAATAATAGATTTATAACGACCGGAAATAGTACATTTATGTAAAATGTAACAATTCCTAGATTTGCATTATTTCATATTATTTTAAACTTTGTAGTCTGTTTATCTTAAATTTTGCCATAAGTCTAATATTAATTCAATTTTATAACTTAGATTTTTAGTAATAAACTATGTGTTACAAATAAAATGTCAACTTTCTTAGCTAAAGTATTAGTTTTGAATAAATTCCAGTAAAAAATATGTTAATGATTTTAAAATCGATTCATTTTTTACTTATTAAAGAATTTCTTATTAAACTTTGAGTAATACATTTTCCATTGTGCAAAAAATATCATTTTTTGATCATCCATTTTTCATTATTTAATTTTCTAAAGAAATAAATATTATTAACTAACGAAACCTATTTCAGTGGCATAGCAAATTTATTTTTAAAAATTATAATTCAAACTTTTGTGATTACGTTATTGGTATCTGTTTTTCATGCTTAGTATCGACATTAAAATTAATATTATAATTGCAATTTTTACAATCGATTGAAATTTTTAATTTAAAATTTTGTCAGCCTGACTTTTTGCGAATATTTTCACTGAATCGTCAACCAGGTTACAAAATGTTAGTTAGGAATATGGTCAGTAAAAGCACAATTTGTTTAAAAAAGTTTATTTATATCAATCTCACATATACAAAAATGAGAATAATCGCTAATACTCATCTTTTGATTATGGCTACTCAAGTGGGACTACGCCGATTGCGCCTAAAACCAGAAAGGTCCAAACTCGCGTGCCATCTCGCCTAAGCCAGTGGAACTGAAGCACATACTCGATTTAACTAAAAATATACCGTTTTTCCAACACCTATGGATATACACTCTAGGTGACAACAACAACAACAACAAAATTAATTTACAATATTTAATTTTAACATTTGTACACATCGATTTTGTTTAAATTTACTCAAAGATTTTGTTAAGATATCAGCAAGCATATTGTTCTTAGGTATGTACTTGATTTGAATAACTTTATGGTCTACCATATAACGGATAAAATAATAACTAACGTCAATATGCTTACTGCGCTGATGAAAAACTGCATTTATCGACAACTGAATGGCACTTTGATTGTCACAGAATACAGGAATAGATGATTTTACATATTTTTCAAAGTCCATTTGTTGTAACAATCTTTTTATATAAATAAGCTCTTTTGATACTTCACACAAAGCAACTTATTTAGCTTCTATCGTTCACAAGTTTACCAATTTTTGTTTCTTGGATGCTCAACTAATTGGTCTGCCGGATAATATCAACAAACTACCCAAACATGACTTACGATCATCGATATCCCCTGCCTAGTCGGAATCAATGTACACACTCAAATGCTCTTAATTTCTCTTTCATTCGATACCGTAATCAAAAATCGCTTTCAAATACCGTAGTGCGCGTTTTGCAAGTAGCTAGTGCTCTCTTCCAGGGTTCAAACAGAAACGACTTAGTAGACTAGCTGTAAAAGCGATATTGAAGCGTGGTGCGTTAGCCAAATAAATCAATCCACCTATTAACTCTCTGTACGGTTGAGACTCCATTTCTTTCTTTTCTTCGACAGTAAATGGGCACATTTCATTGGTGATTTTGGTATTAGATTCATTTGGAGTGGGGACCGTCTTCGCATCTTCTATACTGAACTTTTTCAACAATTTTTCTTATGCTGCCCGTTGCATCATCTCGCTGCACTTTAATGTCCAGAATGTTGCTGGCTGGTCCCAGGTCTACCATTTTAAAAACAGACTTTAAATTCGATTTGACTAATTTTAGTCTGTCTAATTTCTTGGCTACAAGAATCAAAACATCAACGTAAATGACAATAATGAATCTGTCATCACTCTTGCCAATCACGTAGACAAATGGGTCCCCTGGAGCACGACTTCCACCTTCATTCAAAATGTAGTTGTCCAGCTTTAAGTACCATTTATGTCCAGCCTGTTTTAGTCCGTACAAAGATTTCATTAATTTGCATAATTTGTTTTCTTGACCTTGCTGAACGAACACTTCTGGTTACACCATATATACTTCATCGTGTAATCCTCCTTGTACGTAGATCGAAATCATGTCCATTTGGTGCATATCCATGTCTTCGTTTACTGAAGCCACTAATAGAGTACGGATAGTCTCATATCTTGCGACAGGAGCAAAAACTTCTTCATAGTCGATTTTAAACACTTGTGTATTTCCACGTGCTACCAACCTTGCTTTGTATTTCGTGATGTCACCTTTGTCATTCATTTTTATTTTATACACCCACCTAGTCGTCAATTCTTTCTTGTCTGTTGGCCGAGGTACAAGAATCCAAATTTCGTTTTCCGTCAAAGTATCGTACTCCTTTTTATTGTCTCTATTTCACAATTGTCGACCTTCTCGATTGAAAACTTCAGATGCAGATTCAGGATCGTTTCGTGAATATTCCACCAGATTTTCCAATTTTGATTTTCTTCAGGCGACCTGATCCACGGCATAAAACAGACTTTTTTGCGTCGTCTTCGCCGTGATCGTCCTCACTTTCTTTTTCATCGTAGCCATCTTCAGATTCGGTAACCTTATTTTCGTATTTTCACGTTTCTCGTTTTCTGGATTTGCACGGATGGGACTCTCCAAAATTATGAAATCATCCGTATACAATGAGCAATGTAACTCGGAAATAGTTTTCATGTGTAAAGCTTGCATAATTTTCAAAAAAGTTAACGTCCCGAGCCTTGATAATCGTTTTGGTTCCTGGTTTCCAGAGGCGATAAGCTGTGGACTTCTCACAGAAGCCTACAAGCACGTATTCATCACCTTTAAAAAACTTTCTCCGATTCTGGCCTTTGTTCAAAACCACAACATGACTTCCAATGGTTCTCAAATAGCCGATCCAGGGTTTGCGACCTGTCCAAACTTCGTAAGGTGTAATTTCGTTGAGACACTTTGTGATACACCAATTCCGAATGTAAGTTGCCGCATTTATTGCTTCTGCCCACAGTGATTCTGGAAGACTACCTTGCAACATCATACACTTCACCATCTCGACCAAAGTGCGATTAGCACGTTCCGTAACGCCGTTTTGCTGAAGAGTGTACTCAACAGTCAACTGGTGAATGATGCCTTCTTCTTTGAGGAAAAAGCTGAATTCGGTTGACAGATATTCTTTTCCGTTGTCTGTGCGTAGTTTCTTTATCTTCTGTCCCGTTTGTTTTTCTACCTTAGACTTGAAATCTTTAAACGCTTGAAAAATATCAGATTTTATTTGCAATATAGCAATTTCTGTATATCGCGTACAATCGTCGATGTACGTTGCAACATATTTACCGCCTCTAAAAGACTTTTTCATCGGTCCACATATGTCTGAGTGTACCAAACCTAACTTTTGTTTTTCTCGACTGTCAGATTGCTGAAATATTTCTTCCATATTTTTCATTTTCTTAAGATCGTTAATGTTAACATGACCATATCGCTGATGCCATTTCAAGATATCAATATTGCTTGTTTCATTCGCAATCATAGCGCTATCTACTTTTTCATCAACAATGTATAAACCGTTACTTTTTGTCGCTGAAAGAACAACAGAGTCATCTTGATGATATACAAATACGTTCATCTTTTCTAAATGTAACTTCATAACCATGACTCGTAACGCGAGAAACTGACGGTAAATTGTTCTATAACGTAACAAGTAACGTATCATGCAACTTTATACACTTTGTGTCACGTTTGTCAAATTTTACATTTAACTTCACGTTACCGATTCCATTTGCGTCTACAAAATAATTTGCGGCTATATAAACTTTCGATCTGTCATTTTACTTAATTGTAATAAATCTGTTTTTATCGTTACGCATATGTCTCGTAGCGCCACTGTCAATACACCAATCTTAGGACTTTTTAAGAACTTCCGTGTTACACACAACAGTTATCAGCGCATCACTCGTTCGATTATCACATACAATATCTTTTACCGCATCATTACAATGGTCAGTGAATAATACGTCTTCAACCTGGTTATCATCATGCACGATACAAGTAAGCGCTTCTTCCACATTGTTCATTTGATTAAATATTTGCTTTTAGACGCTTCGGTTTTCTACAATCTTTACTCATATCCCCGATTTTATTACAATTAAAACACTTAACGGTGAATTTTCGTGTGCTCGGTTTCGAATTTACATTCTTACTCGTCCTTCAATAAGTTTTGTCTTCAGTGTGTTGATATCAGGTACGTCATCGCGGGACTCGATGGCTACGCAGAAATTGTCGCACTCAGCCGGTAATGAAATCAGCAACATTATCGACAGCAGTTGATTTGGAACTTTGATGCCAGCTTCTTCAAGTTGTTCCCTTTATTGAAAAATCTGTTACATACTGCGTCATCGACATGCCTGCTTTCTTTTCCAGCCGCAATAACTGCTTGTACAGGGCAGCTTTTCTCACTGGACCGCGTGACTCAAAAACAGCTTTCAGATTGTCCCAAGCTTCTTTTGACTTAGCAGCTCTCTTTATGTGCTTTAACTGACTGTGCGTTGTACACTAAGGGAAAAAAACATTTTTAGCTTTGTTAAGCTAAGTCAAAATAACCGACTTCGAAATAAGCAAATTTTCGTAAGCTTTTCATAAGCCCGCCGTAATTGCCGCGTCGCCAGTAGGCGCTACTGTCCAGGTTTACAAAAAGCGGCAAATGTGTACGTTTCGCGAGCCGGTTAAATATAACTTAGACAAGTGTTGAATTTTTCAATGGTGACTATCAATTCAAGTTGTCATATATTATAATGTTAAATTATCGAAAGTATAAAAATATTATATTACTTATTATTATTATACCATAAACAATAATTATACTGATTAATTAATATAATTAAATCTACATTTTTTTTATTAAATAATAAATTTTTACCAATTTTTATTTTTTTTTAAAATACTTGTTTTTTCTAATATTTATTTATTCATAACATTTTAAAATCGAATAGTTATTTCTTAATCTTATAATCTCTCTGTTTTGTACAAACTAACATAAATCTATTTTCTTTTACGGAATAATGCGCTTTATTAAACGACAATAACTACTTTTAGAATGAGAAGCAAATTTTGTTTTCTTCGGCAAGCAGAATTTGCCGATCTATAACCTGCAAATAGCTGTCTTCAAGTTGCTTACTAAAAAAAGCACAATCAACGCCAAGGCTTTTGCATCTTTTGTATCCCAGTCGCCAAAAATTTCCGCCGGTTTTGCCACAGTTTTATCAACGTATGGCCAAAAATCGTTGACTACAAGTACACTTTTCATGTGAACTTTCCATAGATTATAATTACTTTCCGTTGATTTTTCAACGTTTGATAAATCGGTCGCGGTAGCCATGTTTGTTCGCGTTGGTTTTCACTTGTTCGATAATTTAACTCAATAAGCACAGTTCGAAAAATGCTGAGCACATAACCCGTCAGGAATATGGTCAGTAAAAGCACAAT
The DNA here is from genome assembly GCA_022817325.1 of Idris sp. 1 HC-2018. Classification (NCBI taxonomy): domain Eukaryota; kingdom Metazoa; phylum Arthropoda; class Insecta; order Hymenoptera; family Scelionidae; genus Idris; species Idris sp. 1 HC-2018. The sequence goes on along the minus strand of JABFPM010000937.1, from coordinate 100 downwards.
TCGTTTAAACAAGTTTATTTATATCAATCTCACATATACAAAAATGAGAATAATCGCTAATACTCATCTTTTGATTATGGCTACTCAAGTGGGACTACGC
>JABFPM010000936.1:0-23760 GCA_022817325.1 Idris sp. 1 HC-2018 | reverse complement strand
CCCCCCCCCCCCCCCCCCAGAAGGGAACCCGAAAACCTTTGCTTTCACTGCGCGACTTCATTTGCAGAAATATTTTAACCTTACGTGCAGGTGCTTATTTTACAACAAACCCAAAATGGTGATTGTTTCGTGAAGTGAAATGGTGACAAAACAAGAATCCAAATTTAGAGTATCAGAGTGAATTTAATTGCATTTGACAAAGTTTTGTTTTTTCAACAACAAAATCAAACGTTATTTACACTGTTGCTTGCAGATTCATACACATTTAATGTCTCGTAAAGATATGCCGAAGATTACACACTGTAGATTGAGAAAAGAAAAACGATGAGTTCGTTCACGTGATAATTTTGATACAAAATAGCCGTAGTAAGACGAAACGTTTATTGTATAAGTGAGATGGTAAGGCACTCTGAGAGGCCTTGAGAAATCATCCCCTCGCTTAGTTCCGCATTTCTGCCCAAGGGGTCCAAAACTATTGCTAAGGACAGAATAATTACGAAAAGCAGGCATATATTGACAAAATTAAAACTGTTATTATGCTATATATTATAATATATATATTTTGCAGTGACATGTGCAAAAATATAGCCACCTTTAATTGTTGAAAAAAAAGACAAGAATATTACTATTTTTTGTCAAAGTTGTCATGTTGACTGATTTATCGTACAACTTCGTATATAAATATACTGGTTTGAAGAAAAATGTCTAAGTGCATCACAGTTTACTCGGCCGAAACCGTAATGCAGTAACTCCATAACTTTAACGTAATGTAATTTAACTACTACATCATTACACGACCAAAGTTAGGCTGATGTATGTTAGAAATTACTAGTTTAATTGCATATACCTATAAAGGAGGCCCCAGAGCGTCAGATAACCTGCGCATGTGTTTATCTATCGGTCCGTAGCACAAGCGTATATCCTGCTTGATAATTCTCACCCAATCGAAATGACCGTCTTACTCTAATTATCAGATAATCTACGGAAATGACCTAACTTGTAATTTGGCCAAATAATTTTGTGTCTCCTAAGACAAATTTAATCCTCCGTACGTCATAACTGATTAATTAACTCCCTATCGTTTGATGTCATTTAATCAGAATATTTGCTAAGTAAAGTGAACTATGACAAACCGTTGTGAAACAAATTATATTTTAATCTATGTTTTCTAATAAAACTAATTTCAAGTCATATACTTAATTTACGATGGTATTCTGAAATAAGATATGTTTTCTTCCTCCTCCTCCTCTTCTTCTTCTTCTTCTTCTTCTTCTTCTTCTTCTTCTCCTTTTTTTTTGAAAATATCCCAATAAAGTTTTTTAAATCAATGTTTTTCCAGGACATTGTCAACGTGTTTGTTTATAGCCAAAAGTATTTGAACACAACTCTATTTTGAGGACAATTCACTTTAGATTTCTTTTTATTAACAAAAAGGATCAAGCTTTTATTAGCTTAATTTGTCGAGGGAACGCTGAAATCCTCAATATAAGAAGGTACATGGTATTAAATCAGTCATCGATATTGATCCCCTATTGATGTTGAGGACCGCAAATGCGTGGGACCTACAAAATCCTTTAACATCTGACAAAAAGGCCCCGGGCATGTCAGGTGCTATCTGCTACTCGATGTTGAACGCAACTTACACTTTTGTGGAAATGTTTATCTAGCCATTCAGCTCCTTCTTAGAGGGCGGTATAAGAGCTTGTTGACTTAAGCGCGTAACGAATTTGTGTTTCAAAACATCGAACCAATTTCACAATAGACTTTTGATAGTGATACTTGATTCCTTTTTTGCGCCAATTTTCAATTCTTTGTCAAAATTTAAGGATCTTGAACAAAAATCTAAGTTGTGGGAACTCTCTGTATGATATTTTTTTTTGGTTTTAATATTATAATATAATTTAAGTGACCAATGTAACATAAATACATATTTACATTATAGTAAATATGTAGATCATTATATGTAATAAAATAAACATATTTTTCTCGAATCAAACTCCCTTTAAATCCTGTTTTAAATTCAGCTTGAGTGAACTTTCTTGTACCGAATTATATTGATTTTTGTCTGATAACATTTTTAAATTTATACAATTAGAATAAACTTTAAGAACGTGTTAAATAATTTTTTGTTCATATGAGAAAATAGGTACAGTGTGATTTATCAAATAAACCGATTAAAAATCAAATTTTTCATCATTATGCTTCGGTGTAAGCGAAGCAAAACTTACGAATTCAGATAATTTTATTAATACAAAATTTAATTCAAATAAGAATCAGCAAAGCATTTTATGTTATTAAAAATAAAATACAATATTTTGTAACTAAATACGTAAATAATAGTTTATTATGCTATTTATATGATATTTTTCATTACAAGGGCAAGAAAACTACTTTTCGGCAGCTTCGAGGATCGAAAAGTGGCATTTTTGTGCCTAAGTAATGAAAATATTTTATCAACATAGCGTCGCTATACGTTTTTCTAAAATTCAGTTATTATAAAATTAATGATTTTGTCTGATCATTTTTTCAGACCCAAAAATGCATGCAAATAAAGATTTGATTAGTTATTCTTAAAAATTATGATATATACCTTATGCGTTAAATGCAACACAAAATATTGGGTTCAAATACAAATGGAAAATTCCACGAAACTTCGAAACAACCAAATATTTGATGATCTCCAAAATGTCACTAAAATATGTATTTGAATCAGGTATATTTCACTTGAATCAAGTCAAAAATATACTTGTATAATTTGAGTATATAATATACTTGAACCAAGTATATTCCACTTATTTCAAGTGAAATTTACTTTAATCAAGTGAAAAATATACTCGATTCAAGTTTTTTCAGTGTATTTAAATAAATTTCGCAACACTTGAACGAAAATAGTTGTTTTGTTCCCAAAAAAAGGGAGACGAAAATGGCAATTTTCATCTTACTTTTCGGGGGATGACAACCGCTATTTTCATTTCACATTTTGCAAAAAATATCTTATGAGACTTGAGATGAAAATGAGCATCTCCATATACTCGTAAGGAAACGCTCGGTTTCATCTCTAGTTGCATAACATACTATTTCTACATTTATCAGAGATGAGCAAATTTTTAAAAAATTGCAATTAAACAATTGCAATTGGTGCTAATGAAACACCAATCTGGATAATTCCAAGATTGTTTGCCAATATTGTTTCAACATTGGATTCGAATATTGGTCCAACGTTGGATTACCAACTCGGACCATTATTTTTTTTCAATGAAAGAATATTTTGTGAATTTAGATTTGGTACCAATATTGGTCAAATAGTAACCTTCATGGTCAGTTGGTTACGCTCTCCGACTACCACTCTGAAAGACGCGGGTTCAATTCCTCGTCATGGCTGATGCATGATCAATTTTTTTTTGTATTATTATTATTTAAAACATATTTTACATATCTTGGACCAATATTGAAATACAATATTTGTTGAACCAACATTGGCTCGATGGTATTTTGCTGTGTGGCTAAAGATACTCTCGGAATAAAAATTATTATTTTGTAATTAATTGCAAATCTCTGAGTATCTGCACATCCGTTAGTTAATATATAATGTGAACAAATTCGCTAATAATTATAATACAGTCTTTTGAAAACTAATCTTTTAAACACCAAATTATGCTTTTAATAAGTATAAGAATTCTCTGAACATTTCAAGAATCCATAGACATCTTTTCAATCTAATTTGCAATATTAAAATGTCTCGTTTATTTAAACTTTTCTATCTTGTTTCGAGAATTTAAATTTAAAAATAAACATCAAATTCGTACTCTAAGAAGTTAAATTCATATTCATAAGATTTATGAAATCAGGAAACACGGTAGTGTCTCCGGCCAAGTACAAAAAATCGATTTGAAACAACCTATGTTATTTATTCTGTTGAAATTAGTACTTGATTAAATTACTTTGCATTCAAATGTTCCATATTTTAGCTGTTAAATACGATTTTGTTATTTGATACAATGAAATTGCTTGCTTTACAATCGATTTTGATAAAATATGTATTACATTTTTACGGTAATAATTACGGAAAAATACGCAAGTTTTCCGAGCTCTATTTCTCCGCGTACGAAATTATACAATAATTTGAATTTATATTTGCTTGGAAACAAGAGAATTGTTTAATAATTAGAATTTGTCTTCGAGAATTTATCATGAAAATAAATTTGCATTACCATATTACGCTTAGGTTTCGTGCTGCCGATGATTTTCTGCTGGAATGCGTTAGCGTGCTTTGCCGCCTACACCGAGTCCGATTGAGTACGTGCGTAGAACCGCGCATAAAGTACATAACGACGCGCGCGGACCATCGTTTGCGCACAAGAATCACACGCGAGGCATATAATACGCAGACACGCGCGCTACATTCACGCATACTCGCTACAAATTAAACTCACGCAAACTCAAGACCCCGGGCTCAGCGCCAACTAATGAAAGGCACTGATCGAACGCGGATACATCCCAATATCGCCTTAGTCTTACTTCCCGAGAAAAGACACGTTTTTTAAAGCCACATTTTTTTCTTAATTTTCGAGATCAATAAATGTCATTTTCGTTATTTATGTTCCTTTTCCGGGGTAATTTCAGAACTTTCTTTAGCGTGCTTAAAATAACCTATTTATTTGGAACTAAAAATCTGTTTTAATTTTTTTTTGTATACACATTTATAAACCAATGCAGAAACGTGAAAAAGAGCCAATTTTGGATCAATTTTGTAGTTCTAATTGTCAGCTTCGAAGCTTAACGTAACGTTCAATTGGGAGCGTGGATAAAAATTAAATTAAAAACAGTTCGACGTGTCTAATGAAAAAAAATGTTACCTCAAAAAGTCAATAAAAAAAGTTCTATGTCAAAATGCGCTTAAAAAAGTTGTATGAAAATAGTTTTAATTCGACTTAATGATAATAAAATCTTACAGAAGCTATGGCATATGCTTGCATTTGTCAGCCGGATCTGCCCGCCAGCACTATATAAACATACGTAGTTGGTACTTACTGAAACCAGGACCTAAACCAGGACCGAAACCAGAACCGAAACCAGGACCGAAACCAGGACCGAAACCAGGACCGAAACCAGGACTGGAACTGACTTCTAGTAGACTAGCAGACTGACATACTAGTGCCATAATGGTCATTGACACAATCACTGCACGCAAAACATGATTTTGTTCCCTTCTTTTAGGGAGCGAAATTCGATTTCGCTCCCCAGGGAAATTTTACTCAATTTTGCTCCCTAAAGGAAAATGATATTTTGCTCCCTAAAAAAGGGAGCAAAATCGAACTTTTATCCCTTGGTGCATAATATACTATTTCAAAGGCTTTTCGACATAGAACCTTTTCAATAACTTTTTGAGATAACTTTTTTTTCGTTCGATATACAGAGTTGTCAATAGTTCTTAAAGATTTCCAATGAAAAGGATCATTGAAAAGCATTGACAATGAGATCAAAATTACTGATTTGAATTAAAAATGTTCCCGAAAAATGTTGAAAATGAAAAAGATGTAAGAAAAAATGTGTTAAACCTTATATACTATTTATTTCAATGTTGTCCGGTTCGAATTAATCTGTACAGATTCAGCAAGTTGCAATCTAGTATATTTTTTGGATCATAAACGAAGTCCATTGTTTAATTTTTTTTAGAATATATTTCATCAGAATATTGGTTATTGATTTTATCTGCTTGATCAGTACGGATGCGTTAAATACGATGATCATAAACAAGAATACTGAGATGTCTGTCATTATTTAAAAAAATAAAAACTTTAAAAACATCAAACACCACGACGAATAGAGAGAACTGTATAACAAAGTTGCATGGCACGATATGTGGGATAGACCTTGTTTAATTAGAGGTTTAACCCATTCAGTCACGAATTTTATCTACGACTCAAAAACAACTTTTAACATGATAAAATTGTCAAAACAGTTAAACAAATGATTTTTGTACGAAAAATATGCAATTTTGTTCCCTTTTTTTTGCAATAAAATTTGTTATTAAATGTAATTGTTCTACGTTCTTGTTTTTTGAAGTCTATTGATGCTAAACAAACATGATGTATAAACAAAAATTGGAAGATTATTAAAAAATGTCATCAAAAAATCGACATTTCGTATTTTTGAGAAACGTCCATTGCAATGGACGCGGTGACTGAATATAACTCTTAAGAACTCACAGATAGATGTAAATTAGGTTAAATTTTTGTTAAAACACGCTTCAATTTGTAACACCGCCCGGTAAGTTGATTTTACTCCAAAAAAGGGTTATTATCAACTCCAAAATATTTCACTTCTAACACCGACGTCTTCACTCCTCGGACTTCGTTACTGTGTAAGTTCTGCCGTGCCTTGAGGTAAGTTAACACTGAAAACTGGTGACAGATTTAGATCCGAAAAAGAAGTAGGGCCAAGATCCACGTTTAAAAGTAATCTGAGAGAAAACATTCAAATCAACGTAAATGAATTGTATACATGCATCCAATTACTTCAACTTTTTTGGCCGTTGGAAACCCGAGAACTGGAACTCTTCATTTTCTGCGCTTCCGAATCCTGCCGATGCTGTCCCATATGTAATATTGTGGAACTTCAACGTATAATAAGGTTATATAATATAGCAATTTGTTGGTTGGTGTCAGCGGTGAGCATCACTAGTTCTTTATTTTTTAAATAAATTGTTAAATGTTCTACGTGATTGTTTTGTTTTGCATTAGAAATTAAAATAAGCGCCATGTAACTTCGTTTCTGGAAATACAATATTCAGTCTGGTACGTACGAATCTCGTCCCGAACTCGTCCCGAACTCGTCCCGAACTCGTCCCGAACTCGTCAGGATTAATATTTTCGTTATTGATTTGACGCCAACTTAATTAGAAACTTTGTTAATGTATTTGCAAATGTATTTGATAGCTTTTAGCGAATTACTTTCTTAGCACAAGAACATTTCATTTAAGGGCACTGTGAACTGGTGTTTAGCTAAAAAACGATTTTACGAAGACACTTTGTATATTACATACTTCACGTTGTCTGCAATGTAATGTTGCCTATTTACATAAATAACACATAGAAAATATTTCATTGAATGTTTTTTCATCCACGTTTAACCTGAATAAATGTATATTTTTACTTTAAACTCAATTGACTTGACAAAAAATTGTTCTACAATTTGTAACTTCAAAAAGTTACCGATGCCTCAATTTTTAACCGATTTTCATTAGAGTTTACGCCAACATGTTCGCAATCTCATTTAAACAAAAATTGTTAGAACGAAATTTGTATAAATTAACTACCCAAAATGTTGTACATACAATTGTAAAAAAATACATGAATAAACACCATTTTTAGCGATTTGTTGACCTGTTATCATATTTCTTTGGATTGTCAAGAAACCTAACGTTATATCAAAATTTTCTCTAACAATTTTTTTTCAATTCGATTAAGAACATTTTGGCGTAAACGAGAATGAAAATCGGTTAAAAATTAGGGCGGGCACCAGCAACTTTTTTAAAACACCCCTTAATTTTATAAATTTATGAACAAAAAAATTGTTGTTGTTGTTGTTGTTAAAAATGGTTTGTTACAAAAATGGCTTTATATTCTTTTTTTGTAGATTGATAGCTACTTGCAAACCAATTTTCAAACCAAATCGATGAAAATTTTCCGATCCTAGCTCACTTTGGTTTACAGTCCCCTTAATCTTAGTTTAGGCGCACCGTGTCGATTGATTATGCTAGATTTTAGAATAAAAAAGGTTATATTCAAATTTAATCAATAAATCTGACATAAACCAAAGCATTTTGAGTGTATTTAATGAGATATCTGGGACCGTTAATACAAGATATTAGTAATAAAACAATATAGCCCAAGTCAGAGATTAGTCAACAGAACTGCACATACAAGATGCTTGTACTCTTCTGAATGTGGTTTTGCCGGGTGTCCGACAATGTATCATCGACGTTCACATTTTACGTTCGCATTCTACTACTGTGCTACATTGACGAAAAAAGTGTCTGAATCGCACAAGTACACTGAAACCGTTGTGATAGTATACCCAGCAAACGGAATTCGATTTGATCCGATCCATTTTACTGTAACTACAATTTAAATGTCAACATATTAAATTGGCTTTTCGTTCAACATTCATGTTATGATTACTTTTTTAAATTGTAAAATGCAGTCATGTCGTAGGCAAACATTGCATTTAAGATACTCCGATCATAATACAAGGAAGTCCAATAGTTGAACGGTAAAACGAAGTATCAGACGTGTAAGCTTCTTGTCCTCGCCATAAAATAAGTGGGTAACACACCGTAAGACCTGTGAGACTCTTGAATGTTAATCTTCTGCGCATCGCGAGTTTGTAAAATGATATCACGCGGAAGAAACTGGTTAAATAACAACTTGACGATGATCTTGAGCGGTAGAAACAATATCTTCGGCACTGCAGAACTAAATTATTATGCCTATGAAGAAGTTGCTGCATGTAAACGACAATGATTCGTTGAACTGAACTTACTGGTTTACAAAAGAACGTACACACCAGTCTTTCGGTTAAAATTGCCCATAAAATATGCAGCAAGTTGGAATGCAATTTACGCTGGGTGATATTTTTGTCGCACTCGAGAGCAGTCTCTTCACTGAAAAAAGTATCTTTTGATGTCTCACCGCCGTATTCATTGACTATTGACTAAATTGCATCCATAAACTAGTCTCATTTTCTCTCATCCATGGTGTTAATGAGTCTTTCATTGTAACATTACTTCTCTCTTCCGCGACCCTGGACTTACGGGGTGTCGAGAACGTCCATCTAAAAGATTAAATTGGCCGCAATTATAAGACATTTCCTTCCAAATGTCAGAGGCAAATTCTTCATCATGGTCTGACTGAAGAATTTAAAATATATTCATTGCATGGCATGCAACTTGAAATGTTCATTTTTAAGTTAATGACTCATCATTGGGTCAATTTTGAAATATTACAAGATCAAATTGAACTCTGCAGTGGGAGGCCATTAACAGTTATAGGTTTTATAATCAAACCAGGTTTACATAACATCTTTTCTTCTCTCTAAATATGAGAAAGTTAAGTGTTCACATTTTTGTAAGTGATCTTACTTTTCAGATGGAGTATCATTGTTCGGAATGTTCACGAAATGATGTCAGAAAATGATGTACGCATGCGCAGTCCAGTGCTAATTTTTACTTCTAATTTTTGCCGAAGTAAGGCACATAATCTCCTTACTTCGGCAAAAAAATACGCTTATTCACTTATGCACTTATTGGAGATGGAAGACTTTAGACTTTTTCGAAAAGTGAATATTCAGTTACAAAAAGTAAAATGTCACTTTTTTAAATTTCGAGAGTTCAAAGTTTGTTGGTCCTGCAGAAGTATTGTTTAGTATGCTCAGAAACAACATTTCTATATACGTATAACATCACGTTTTTCGTGACATTTGGGTAATTTTTCTTTTCACTTATATAATTGATTGAAACTTATATAGTTTGTATTAATACTTACAACATTTTTGTTTGGCTTCTTTAGTCCAAAGCAATGTGCTATTTTGAATTATGTTAGTTTCTTGGAAATTAAATTACTTAAAATTTGAACATAAATTAAATACAAATTGAATTAATATTTACATCCATTAAATGGTGCTGAAAAATTCATCTTAGTGCAATAAATGTTGAATCTGATTACACCTATGTATGAAAATATGAAAACTTAACCTTTAAAATTGTAATAACTAAATGTTGTTCATTTGACTGTACATTATTATCTGAAAAATTGATCAAAGAATTGATCAAAGAATTGATCAAAGAATTGATTTAAACTTTATTAATGTTAATAAGGAAGATTTGTATTAAATAATTGTACAAAATATAATTAATCATACAGCTATAACTACTGAAAATTAATAGTTTCGGACACCTGAGAAGCTACTGTTAAGTTGTCATTCTTCAGGAAAGCTGACTTTTTCTCTCAGTGTAAAACAAAGCAGTCATTTGGAAAAAGCGTTCCCTCAATAAGCATAATAATGATGTTTTTAATATACATTGAGAGAGGAGAGGAATAAATCGGAGCAATCGTTAGTATTTCATCAGAGTGCGCCGTTTGGAGTCGTTCTTAGATCCCATTATCGAACTCGCTGGATCGAAGTGAGGGAAAGGGAAAATGTACGACCGCACACGGCCAGATTCACATAGAGGGCTGTAAACCCCGCCTTAGGCCAAATTCGCGAAGACCCCTTGCAAGTTTAGGACTAAATTTGACCCTACGCTGACGAATTCGTATCCCTAACCGGGTCGCAGTTACTCTCTATCATTGTTTATACTCGATAAAATGTATTCGCCAGATGAAAAAAAAATTAATATCTTCATTGTTATTCAGCAGTTAAATGGCTTTTTTTATTTTTTTTATTTTTTTTTGTTATCTTTTTTAGACTGCAAAAATGTCGGAACCAAATGGGCAATCATGTTTTCTTGTCTTATTTTATTACTGCACTGTAAATGTTAGTTCCACTGCATGTCTAAATGCAATTTAATAATCCAGTCTTTCTGTGTCACTTTGATCTTAATTCATTTTTGTTCGAAAATCCGGGGTGATGTTTTCAACAACACTAAATTGGATGGTTCTTAGATTTTCTTTTCTAGATATACAACTATACATGTCTTTGCGCGTAGAGTGTACTTCTTCAACATTTGATTGAATGGAAAAGTCAAAAGTAGCCAGATATTAATCAGACTAGATTTAGTTTAGGTGACGTTTGGCAGTAGTTAAGTTATCGTTAGAACTTATAAACAACTTATCCATTCCATACTGACAAGTTGCTTTTGATTATAAACAAGCATTTTTAAGAGCTTATTTAAATGTAAATTTAAATTTGTTAATTAAATTTGTTGATTAAAAATATTTTCAGTCTACACTGAGAGAATTATGATTTTAAAAATGATGATGAGTGCTAGTAAACTGAATGCATGAAGCACTTATTAGATTATATTCAATATCATTATTTAACAAAAAACTAGTAGTGATAGAACTTTTTCAAATATTGTCTAAAAAAAGTTGAAACGTTATTTGAAAAACTTCTAGCACCGCTATAGTTCTTTTAAATAATGATTAAATATAATGTAATAAGTGCTTTATGCATTTAGTTTACTCTAGCACTGATCGTAATTTTTAAAATCATAATTCTCTCAGTGTACGTTTTAAATGTATCTGTTGGCGCTACAAGCGCTTATTTAAATCTTGTACATATAATTAAAATGTGTCTTCTTAAATGTCAAAAATGTAGCAAATCTGTTCTACTGTTTTTACAGTGACAATATTTATGGCAATATTTGACATGCTGAAAACTGAAATCTTAAAAGTGCATCTTACATAAAGTGATACATCACTTTCATCTGAAAAGACAATATTTGTACTGACGCGATTCTATTAAAAAAAAAAAACAAAAAAACAACCAAAAAAACAACAAAAACAAAGAATCTAGATGCGAAACCCTTAGCCTCTTAAATTCAAAGCAATTGCATTTTGATTAATAAATTTAGATGAAGCTGATGACTCCGTTGCACCGTGGCATAATAAAATATAATAAAAGATCGGTCATTTATAACCGATAAAGACGTAAACCCATGTCCGCGCGTAATTTAGAGTGCTCGAGTCACAGTAGGCGAGCGCCACCTGGGGCTCGGGACACCTTATCGCGGCAAACAGCGCCGCGTCTCCAGGACTACTCCTGCCATCTCACTCGGGAGCTCGTTTTGTTTGTATATATCCATCGCGGTTGCTTTTGAGCAGCAAAATTTGGTTGCCGTGACAACGCGACATTTGCTGAAACAAGCCTTTGCCATTGGAACCATTATTTTCAATTTATGATTTCAGAATCGGCAAATTTCGGGAGACCGCCCGCGGATGACTTCGACGCTTTCGTTTCACGATACGTACGTGCTCAAATTGCCAAATCGCCGCGAAACACGCTTCACGCCAACTTCTACTGCGCCAGAGAAAATAAAAACCTTGTCAAATATATGCAAATGTCACTTAGCTCATATTTTTGTGAATGATACATAGGCGAGCAAAATTTATGCCAATTGCGTTATAAATTAGAGCACTGAACATTTTCAAAGTACAACTTAAATGTTCAGTTTCAAAAGCAAATTAAACAAATGTAAGTGAATTATAAGAAACCACTCTACACTTCTTAAGATAATTTAATAACGAGTTTTAAGTAAACATGTTAACTTCTTATTTGCCCAAAAAAGGTAACTGTTCATTGTTCTTTGTTCACTGAATCAAATGAATGTTGATAAATAACGAGGGGTTTAGAAGAAAATATAAAAATTTGGCGACTTGATTAAACGTTCTTTCGTATCTGTCAAATCGTTTAGAATACCTCAGACGCAACACTTGAGTTAGCCATCTTTCTTAAGGGACGCTTTCCTTCTAACGCAATATCCTAACGCCGTTCAGTCATTTCCTGGTGTCCATATAGCTGCTGCCCCTAAGTAGAATCTCAAGGGACAATTTTGTCAAAGGATCCTTATTCCTTATGAACGTATAATACAGTATTCGGCCTCAGGGCCAGGAGGAAATAAAGTAGACGCCAAAAGAATGCTAAAAGATACATAAAATCTAAACCGCGGAAATTCGACTGTCAATTACGTTACGTCATTATTTCTTCATGATTAAGTATACTATTGTGGGGAAAATTGGGATAACAGCGAAAATAGCTTTACAACAGAAAATTGCTCAGTGAAAATAAAGCAGATGAACTCCATAAGTCTTCATTGAAGGATAGGGCCTTGTTTTATTTCGGCAGTACTTGAAATATATTGTTGACACTCTAATAAACGTATATGATCATATATGTTTTATTCAAAATAAATCATAAATGACCTATATATTTTTTATTTGTAGAGTTAAATTTGTGTTCAGCAACAAATAAAAAGTGCGAGACAAAAATTGTGCAGTAAACATAAAATGCGTGAAAACGCACGTAGGGAAAAGAACGAGATGTAAACAATGCAAGTATCTAGTAACGAAGGGATTCGAACACTTGGCACGTAGAGTTCCGTGCCCAACCCCGTGCAATTACCAGCTGGGCGCGTACCTTCATGGGGGGTCTTACACGCAATTGTTGTATTTCTCCATTGTTCTACGTCATGATTGGAACTATTGTTTTTTCTTTTGATTATCAAAAGCAGAGAATACAGAATGAACTATCGTCGCAGTTCTATAGACACTCGCAAAGATGACAAAAGTGATCTCATTTTTTGTCTTTTTTTTTATTTTATTTTTTTTTTTTTTTTTTTTTTTCTTGACTAAGACTTATAAATTCGTTGACATTGATTCGTTGAACTTAAGTACCAGATAAATAAATTAACAGAAACGAGTGTGTAAATTAAATTTTGAAATCCTATAAATACTTTTGATAATTTTCAAAAAAAGAATACAAATCGTAGTAATATACAAAAATGCACTTTTTTTTACTTGCTAGAATTAATAAATTTGTTTAATTGATTATTTTTTACAGAGATAAAATTTGAATTAACGAAATTTGGATGAGTAAATTTCGGGTACGTGAGAGACCAGTAATGAATTAAATAACAAGTCGAACAATAATTGGTCTGTTACGTGCATCATTAACTTGCTGTGGAGCGATGGGGTGCTGTGCGTTTCGAATTGAAGTGTCGTCATTGCACAGGGTACATATGGTTTTCACTTTGGTGTTTGCGGTGTACCGACACGCCACACACGCATATGCTCTACATTCTTTTATCAGACATAGATTTGCAAAACCAAAATATTTCATCGACAAAATACAATCACATAAATTGTACTTACATTTTAAAAAATCCAAATAACATTATGATAATTTAAATTAGTTCATAGTATTTATCTGCTAAACAAATATTCTAAAATTGTACATGTCAAATTTTAAATTATAAAATTATATTTATTTGCAAACAAACATTTGCAAACAAAATTCAACAGTTGTCTTTAGTACGAAAATGAACAATTCTGTAACTATAGTTAACTAGAAATGGTGAAAACATGAGATTTACTAGAGAAGTATATTTTTGTATAAAAAAAATTGAGTTTTGTTCGGCAATACAAATATGTGTATGATTATTTTGCTTCTATTAAGGAGAAATAATTATTATACAGTAAGCCAAAATTGTAAGTGTTAAAGTTAAAGAATGGAATTTTTGTTTTATGACTTGAAAAACCAATTTAATACAGTTAACTGATTTTGGCTCGCAAGCACAGAATTTACTTTGATTTTTTTGTCAAATAGCCAAAGGCGTTAGGGATAAATTTCCGCGCCAATGATAGCATAGTGAATCATGTAACAATAGAGCATTAAAATTGGTAGTTTCATTGACCACATGTCGTGTTTTCAGGACCGCAATTTTTATTGACAGTTGTCAAATCTTGTTTAAAGTTATACTTAGTCTATGATATACGTGGAAATCTAACAAAAATGATATATTTACATTGAATAAATTGTACAAAAAATGTATCAAAAACATCGGGAGTGAAGTTTCAATTAATGAATAATAAATGAATACAAAAAACTGACTGAAATTGCTGAATATCGATTTAACTTTGCATAAAGTACACAAGATACCAGTTAAAATAGCGAAAAAGAAGCCGAGTCCTTTGAAAAGTAATTGTAACAGAACAGGAAAAGCGGAAAAATATTTTTCTTTAACATTTCTAAATGAGCGACTTACTTCAAAGCCAGGTTTATACCTCTTATCTTTTTCTTGTCCTTTTTTATTTTTTACTCGAAAGACAAACTGTAAGCAAATACACAATGTAACATAAAAGTATGTCTTTACAACCTTGAAAATGTAAGAACATGTGCAACTAAACTTTTAACTTTATTTTAAGAGTCTCTTAATTATAATCCGGGTTTTTCGACAATATTCCTATAAAGCTGTGTAATGTATAAAATATTTCATCATTAATCAATGTTCACAATAATCATTTTCGATCATACAAAAATAAGAATAACATATAATTGAAACAACCAACAAGGTTGTGTTTGTTGAGTTATTCGTATAATATAAATGTTTCTAATGTGTATATTAACAATAAGTTTTGCAACGATTTAAAACGAGTGAGAAATAATATTTTATAGGAGTATTTTCATAAATAATCACACTGTTATAGTTTCGATAGTTATGTATTCTATATGTATGTCTGCTTTATGCCCGTTAATTTATGTTATAGACGTGTATCGAAGGTGTGTATCAGTATCGAAGGCTTATCGATGATTTGTCGCAGAACTGGAGTGGAGGAATGGAGCACAGTAACAACGAAAACCTCGTGTTTTAAAAGCGCCAGAAAAGTGAAAAACAAGACGAAGCTTTCAAAGTGCAACTTTTCCAACGACTCCAGGCCGCCGGCGAAAAATCGTCGACCAACGTCAGCCGGTTCGAGCTTCACGCTCTTGAATTCACAGCCTCGGGTCTGAGACTCGCGACATCTGTCACACAAATCTCGTGATTTTAAATTTGACCAGATTGAAAAAGTTGTAAATTCAACGATACGTAGTTTCATTGACAGTATAAGGAACGAGTAATTGAAATGCACTTTTTCGTCTTTTTTATCCAAGAGACTCCTTTTCACCAATTCATATATGTCGATACAAGCTTTTGATCTTCCGCAAATCATGACTACTAATGTTGTACTGCACAAAGAATTGCAATGTCAATTTCATTATCAACATAAAATTATAAATTCACTTTATTAAACAATTTTCCAGAACCTTTTAAAGTTATCGCTTAATTATCTGTTTTGACATAAAAAACAAAAGCAAACCTAATTTGGATTCAAAAAGTTGCGGTATCGAAAACGTCACTTTGTAAAACAGCATAATAAATTCGTTTTAAAGACAGAGTAATTATGAGAAGCGCCGTTCAAGAGTTTCATTGTGAATTTTAGCTTTGTTAGGAAATAAGCGCGTTTTGGTATAACGAAACGTCTAAAACACGGCAGCTTCAAACTCGTGCAATCATACGGACCACTGCGTCGCAAAGCCAAACCTGCACGTTTAAGATGCCCTTACTAACTAACTCTTTATGCCGCAAGGTTGAAACCTCCGTCTTTATGACCGTAAACACTTAAAGTTCATCAGCTTAATTATCTATACGTGTTCCAACCATCTCTTTTATCAAGTGTTGACGATTAGCTTGTTTAAGGCGTACTGTGTTATTAATGGTTTCATCGATTACTGCACCTTGACAGCCAACTATTTCCTCATCATGATAAAACAATTAGTCTCATAAGAGGTTTATTTCTAAAACAAATTAAAATCCCGCAATTGTGAATACAAAGTCGTCGGGTTTATTTAATATTCGAGCGTGTTGCATATTGTACTGTCGACACAAACTGAAGACACACTTATTGGCATCAAATTAGAAGTGACTGCTTCTCTAGCTTTATAATTCTTCGAAGGCTGATCTTCTGACCCATCACCTGAGCTTACATACAAATTCAGACATTGTGAATTTAACAAAAGACTCTGTTTATTCACTTGCCATTTTTTGAAAGTGATTATACAACAAACTTGATGAGATACTCTTAAAATCTGTCAACAATTGAACGATTTCAACGAAAAAGAACTCGATTTTTGATCATTTTCAAGGGAGTTATGACATTTTTTTTTCTTTCTTTTTTTTTCAAACCCAGATTCATACAAATGTCACTTTCAACTAAAGGATTCGAAAGCTGAAATCTCAATCTTTCAAAAGAGACAAAATGTTTGAAATTATCTGCCGAAATGACAAAGTAATCTTAGTTCGAAGTGAGGGCAAAATGTTAATGTCGACAGAGTTTTCAAAACTTTTGAACAGTACTGTACTTGTATACTAGAAACTTACTCTTTTTCTAATACCAAATTTGGGAATAATTTTACAATTTCCTCGAATGTCAATCTCCAAGACAAATTTACATGTAAGATGAATCTGATTTGTCTATAATTACTTCATGTTATTACTCTTGGGAGATAACTATATTTTATTACTCTTATGTGAAAAAAGGTTTTTAATGTAAGAATTTGACATGTGAATCATACTTATGGTGACATAATATGATGATGAATCAAAATTTGTCAAAGTGATAATTTTAAACAGCCATATCTCCCTTTATTCTCCCTTTATCATACATTTTTCTAATTGTTCAATAAAAACAATGCATTTTGAAATGTTTGATCCGCCATTTTGAATGTGAAAAATCTAACTTAAGATTCGTATTCAGCGATCTGAATAACCCCTGAGAGTGTCATCTTTTATTGCGATTATTGCAAATTTAACTCGGAAAAATCAGTCAATGTCAAGTGGGACTTTTTTGGTCCCATCATGACTGAAAGAGTTGAAAAGATGAAAAAACCTTTTATTTGTTATTAATTTCGCAAAATTAGAATTATGTCTCTTTATTTACTCGATAATTTGAAGATCACTCATTTCACTAAAGAGGTAAACTAAAAGTTGTATACTGTAAGATGTTAGGCTAATGGGAATCTTTCGTAATTTCCAGTGAAGAATCGCAAAATATTAAGATATTACGAATTTCAATTTAATCTGTTGTCGGTAATATAATTTTCTTTTGATTAGTGTGTTTGAGTTAACCAAGAAGCATGTTTAAATGCCAGCCATTATTTTTGAAGCAATTGCTGATAAATATGCACTTTAATATATTCTTAAAGCTTGTCAAATACTACGAAATGTAAAAATAAAGAAAAAGGTTTTTCGATTATGGTTGTTTAACATTATCACTTTGAAAAGCTCAGTTTGTGACGTTGTGATACGACGACGACACAAACCCTGGAATCAAGCAAAATCCATTTTAAGCCAAAAGTTTTGAAAGCTGAAATGTCAAACTTTGGAGCAAAAAAATGTGAGTAATTATCTGCATTAATGCCAAATCTATTTCAGTTTGATTGAAGCAATGAAAAATGTTAAAGGTTTGCAACAATACCACACAACAAAAATGTAATTACGCAGATTCGATGAATCTTTTGTGCAGAATATATTTTGTCGAGTATAAAAAGTAGTTTTTTCATCTCGAGCTGTTATTTTGACATAAGACATGCTGTTCATTGGTGGTCGATCGCCCGCACTTGAGGAAGCGTGACTACTTTGTAAGTTACACCGAAAATGATCATTTCTGGCACCATCTGTCATTTCGGGTCGTTAACTTGGTTAGCTTGGCGCATATCAAATCGTGCAGGGTGTGGCTTTTACTCTTGTGCGGAACGGACGGCATGATAATGCGATTTGGATACGCGCGAAGTCCTGTGGGACGCGCTTGGCAGCTCACTTCCCTCGTGCTGATACAATAAATGATATGCGTATATGTAAATATAACCGAAATGCGCTGTTTCGAATTGTTTCATGATGCATGAATGCATCATCTTGTCGGCAAAAAATATGAAAAGCTTTTAGTTAAAGGTATTTCTATCGTGCGCATTCCTCGAACATAATCAACTTTGAAGGAAAAACGTAATTTGACTAAGCAATTGCTCTTCATCTTCTGCAGGATGCAGAAGACAGTTTGTTTACGTGCGGAGAGGAAAAATGGTTGAGAAACCGAAAGGTAATCGGACTAAAACCCCTACAGTGATGAAATACAATGATATAGATGTAGGTTAAACTGTCTTTTTGTCGAAACTTGGAAAGTTTTGTTGCTTTCCGCGGGGATAATCCGGTTAACAGGATCAGAGCTTAGGCTTCGTCTATTATTGGAAGCCGTTTTTCTTTCTCTTGGGTCCTCGGGGACCTAACTAAATCCCTTATGAAATAAGCACAAAAAGTAACCGCACACACTGTGGAAATAAACATGTTCGGACGTTGACACCGCTTGATTCAGCTTCATTGTTTGCTTATTTGTTTTACATCTGCATTTCGGAAATGTTATATTTGCAGTTGCCCATCCCAAAAACAAGCCTCAAATGAATGAATTCATTAAAATTACTTATTCGAAAGAAAAAGAAGACGAAGAAGAAGAAGAAGACGAAGAAGAAGAAGAAGAAGAAGAAGAAGAAGAAGAAGAAGAAGAAAAAATTTGCCTGCCAAAAATATAAATTCAAGTACCTGAGCAGAGTCATTAAGTTATTAAGCAAAAGTTAATTGTTTATAGCGAAACTGTGGGAACGTATTTTTGTGCGGAAAAAGCTATAATATTAATAATACAGAGAGAATAAAAAAAGAGGAACGTAAAAACGCACGAACTAGCAGACGAATTATACGGAAATGTTTAGTCCGAATCCACCCGCGCCGGGTTTGAAAGCACAACTCTTGTGCAGTTATATTGTGTGGAGAAACTGCGAGCGACCAAAAAAATGCTGACGAAAAAAAGCGGACCTGAGAAGAAGAACGTTTTGGCGAAATATCTCGAACACGGCGAAAGATCGATTGTGGGTGCGACGACCCGCAAGTGATTGTTGCTTTTATGCCTCGTAATTATACATTCTTTTGCCTTTAGCGAAAAAGTTTTTAGAGTTATGTTTAGGAGAGACGAGCGCGAAATCCGCCCGTAACCGGGCAGCCAACCAATAGCACGTACCAATAATGGCGACGGTAATAATAACCAGACACAAACTATAAACATAGCATTTAAACGGCAATGCCGAAATTGGATTAACTTAAAAGAATTGCTGCCTCCAGATATTCGATAAAAACATAAGTATATACGACTCGCTGTTTCACTTCGATATAAATCATATTTATACATTTAAACTGCTTTCAATTTTGAGGAATTTTAAAGATTCCTAACAACATTAAATGTTTTTGGGCAAATTCACATGTCGCTTTTATAATTCAATTAAAAGTGCATTTTTGTTTTATTTCCAATTTACCGCCAATATTAACGGGGTTCTTTTCCCCGTTAATATTGGCGGGTTAAAATACATTTTCGGATATAATTATAATGCGTTGATTAGTAGTAGGCTTGATCTACACTCTAAGTTGATCTATGATCGATGCGGAATGTGCGCGCATTGCAGAGCGAGAAATTTTGGAGCAGTATTGTTCTCACAATTATCGTGATCTACGGTTTAGGATGCCAGAAACACGAAAGTCTCATCGAAACCTGCTAATCTCTGTTTAGCGAAGCCTTCACTTATGTGGCGGGCCACACGCGTACAACCCTCAAACACGGACATAGGTGTAGGCACACACAAAGACCCTGGTGCCCTTCGACTTTTTCGCAGATATACGAATAGTAGAAAACTGGAAACCCGCCTAGCCGGGGAGGAATTAGTAACGAAAATGATCGTAACGCCTATAATTAGGCTACGCGAATACGCGGAACGATAATAATGGCCAGATCGAATTATTCATTTCTTTTTCTCACACGACCCCGCTCAGATGCATCGCGTGGAGAAAGGAATGTCGATTCTAGGATCGAACATTATCAGCAGCGATCCTATGGGAAAGTTTCGCCAATTACTGCCAAATCAATTAGCAAAACGCCAACATTACCAACTCTACAAGGTATTGGCAACGAAAATGTAGCAATCAAGTCAGTTCATTCATATGATTTTAATCGTATGCATTTCAAAGGTTAACATTTGAATCTGCAAAAATGTAAGTAACATATTTGTAAATGTTAATGTTGATGTTTTTCGGATAACTTTTCAGTTAATGTTCAAATAGGAAATTTAGTCTTTGTCCAAAAAGGCCTATAAAATCGTCAGGGTTATTATTAGATAAGTTAATAAGCCATGTGTGAATTCTTTGTTTTGTTTTTGTTTTTTTTGTTAATGCATTTTTTTGATGTAAAAGGACTGAAATTTCGATTACTTCATAAAGTGACTGTTTTTCATTTTTCACACAACAAGCATTTTTGATTAATGAAACATTGTTTAAATAACAGCTTTGAGTGTGTTGTTCATCTCTTTGACTATACGTTTTTTGTCATATCTTTCTCTGCATAAGATCTTGTTGTCAAACTCAACCATATGGGGTTTTTTCAATCCCATGTTTCATCAGCGACAAAATTATTATTTTTATTAGTAACAACAATAATTTCCAATAAAATCTGAAATTTAAAAATTAATATTGCTAACAGTTTACGCAATAAGTTAGACAGCATAAGTTACACGAAAATAAGCTGGATAAACATTGACGAAAGCGCGTTTTATATCAACAAGATTATTTCAAAATATATACAAAGCAAATTAAAATATGTATATAAAAAGGAAAATTGCAGAACATAAAGTTAGCCTTTTTCAACAAAGCAATTGCCTCAATATTGTTGCTCAACACATAATAGTATTTGATATTTCAATGTAATATTGTCTGTCAGATGACAAAATGAAATTGTTCAAATTATTAAAAACACATCTAGACGAAATTAATTTGTCACAAAAATGTGTATACATTGAAATACAAATAAATGTGTACGAAACTTGAGTGATTAAATTGTCTTAATTGAAGAAAATAATGAAGATGTGCTGCTATTTTTGTGATATACTCAGTTTAATATAATAGTCTCCAAATCTATACTATGTCTGAGTGAAGCTCGAGTGATTTGCCGCGAGGTTGGCACGCTAAAGAGACGCTCCAAATTAGGGCTATAATCCCCGAGCTGTCTGATAAACATCTCCCTACGTTCTACTTACTATTTACCGATTGCATTTTAACCCTCGATTTGTCGTCAACAGCTTTTCGAACCCATCGGGATTCAAACAACAGCTTCACCACGACTGTCTCTCACAGAAATGGCATGTGTCGATTAATTCGTCGCCGATTAGCTACTTTTGTACCTGCGACACTATCACAAATTGCTCTTTCCAGTTACCTTTTATTACAATTTATTGACTCTGTTAGTTAACAATTTTGCTTGTCACACTACAAGTTCAACATTTACAAAATGTTATTTCTTAACGTTAAGTTTTACAAAAACGACAAAAAAACAACAAAAAATTCCTTCGCAATTTTGGAACTTATCATTTTTTTCTCAAACAAAAATTATTGTTAAATAATTAACGTACTAGAAAAAAAGTAACGCTAAGAAAAAAGGTCAGAAATAAAAAAAATTAACTAACTTGTAAAAGAACATAAATGCCTCTTGGTTTTTTTTAAATAAAACTTGCACAAAGGAATTGTTATCCTCAAGTTTTCTCAAGATGTCTATGCACCCTCGCTAAAATGTTCACGATGAAAAATACGAGTGATATGGTGATGTTTGCAAATCATTAGTCCACTGCAAATTTAGTCTGCGATTAACTGCAAACATTTTTGAAAGTAAAGATAAAGGTATTTGCATGTTTTCACACTTTTCAAACCGAAAATGACGAATGAGTTGGTAAACTCGATTTTTCAATAAAGATAATTAAAATGTGCAAGAAATGATTCGGGCAGTTCGTTTGAAACTGCAGAGGGAGCATGATCAAACCGCGAAACGCAATGGTATGAGCGAAAAGCTTTTCTGCATGATGACAAGGCGGGGGCTTAAAGGACAGGTGTTACTGACGCCTTTGATCTCTTTCCCATTACAAACAGCGGAGAATCGCTCTAATAAAGCAGCGAATCATGTCCAACCGTAGGCTCAACTGGTCCAGGAGCATATTATTATTATATTATTAAAAGACCGATCAAAGTCGTATGAAATTTCAGCAAAACTGATCCTTTGTCATTAACAGTTGTAACGTCAAAAGGTGCTTTTGATGCACAATATAACGCAACTAATTATTAGATTAATTATGTTATTAAGAAAATTATAATGCCTCTAAATTAATGATCACGACATTTCGAACAGAAATTAATGCAATTGTATAATATAAAATGATTTGAAAATGTTCATTTTTGTCCTTTTTCAAATGTAAGCGAAAAATCAGAAGTTTGACTTTTTCATTTCTTTTAAAATAAAAATGCACAAAAAATGACCGTATAAAAAAAAGATTAAATTAACAAATTAAAATTGTACAAACTGAAATAAAATGGATTGTTCATCTTTTAATCTTTGTTGACATTTTAATTTAGTAAAAAATAACTATATCCATCAACTTTCATCATGTTGACTTTTCAAATTATGTTAATCATCTAAATATTTAGACCTTTAATTGAATTTAAATTTATATTTAATAATTTGGTCCGCAAAATTTCTCCGCTTATATTGAAATTTGGAAATCCAACAGAATTTTGGAAATCAAATAATTTTGACAGAGAAAAATTTAACACATTTATGCATAAGATCTGTGACATTGATGTTTGAATTTAAAAACGAAATTCCGTGTATTTTGAATCGATCGAATATATAGTATGTGGTGCATTTATCCGAGCCACAACCGAGCAAGCTTGGTATATAAAAGAGGGGTGTCTCTCATAGAACGTATGAGGGTGTAAACGAAAAAGACATTCTGACTGATTGCGGTTGCGACGATCTTGACATTACCAGAAATTTTCTGATTTTCTGTACACGTATCTGCTCCAAAGTGTGGATATTCTGAAAACAAAAACTACACTTTGTCTTTTTTATACATATATATATATACACAATATTTCATGCTTTTATATTTTCACAATTCGATATAGGGGGTAATTGTGATGCGAAAAAATAAAGTTGAAGTTCAACATAGTATTATTTTGTTATATATTATCATTTTTAGTCGCTCTTTTTTCAAAATTTAGTTGAACTCTTTTTCTTTCGAAATTTGCATTACAAAATTGAAATATTTGAAATGCTATTAATTAATAAACATCATTATAACCTGCGTAAA
>JABFPM010000935.1:0-23769 GCA_022817325.1 Idris sp. 1 HC-2018 | reverse complement strand
GTTTATAAGAATCACCTAAAAATGCATTTGCAGATTTAGTTTAAGTTTTGCATCAATAGTTTAAGTAAAATAGTTTTAAGTACTTATTTTTTCGTGCGTTTATTTGCAAGAAAAACATTAGTTTCTTTGGGGTTATAGCAATGAGTCATTGCATTTGAATGTCTTTTATTTAGATACAAGTAAGATGGAATTGCTAATTTTTGCAAAAATTACTGTATTCTTACAATCATTTTAATCTTATTAAATGACCAAAATTGTTGCTGCAATTGATATATTTAGGTTGGCAAATCGATACAATTTCCTCTCGCTAAATGTAAACGTTAAAACTTTAGATGTAAAATCAATGTAAGGTGGGTCGTTTTACGACAGTTTTGGCGGCCGCACTCGAGTGTAAATAGAAAGAAAGAGAAGCTAAACTATAATTATCCAATTATGTTTTATTTTATTGATTAGTTTTCAGAAAACTGTAATTTGTCCTGTTTAATTACTCAGACAAAAAAGAAAGAGCTATTATAATCGTTTTCGTGCATAGTATTGAGAACGTATGTGGATAATTAAAAAGCCTATTTCTTATTTTAAAAGAAGATTCTTTAATATAAATTTAAAATTATTGTGATAATTAAAAATGATTAAGAAAATTGCTAATTTCTGTTTTTTCTCACCAACTGGTTTTGGTATTTTATAAAGGCCTCGATCATTGTAAAAAATTATCATACAAAAGAAGAGCTCAAGTGACGAGAATCGTTGACTCAGTGTTCCATTTCACTTTGATCTTTTGGAATAGATAAGAGGGAGTTCTATTTGCTCAATTATTTCAATTTGATAATCGCGGTTTCATTAATTTAATTGAATTTTCAAATTAAGCGGTATATATATATCATGAAACATACTGTGCAAGATAATAAAGCTGTTAATGGTGGATATGTTCTTTAGTGGCAATTAATAAATTCGGGCGAATTATCACCGACAAGTAATCTCCTTTGGGCCAGAAGCATGCATATATATAAGCATTTCAACTACAAATTTCTCAACTACTTGTGTGTGCTTGGGAATGAAGGATCCGTTTGAACATATGCAACGGCACACAGTGCAGTTACATATATGATCTGCGTCGAATTAACACCGACAGTATTAGTCAGTGCTAATTCGTGTATGTGTCAGAGGATCCCGTTATACATTTTACAACACCACGATCAAGGATGTGATTCAGCTTTTAAAAAATGTCATTGATTGTCCCGGATTTCCTGCAGACGAAGCAATAATATGTAGAATTTATTATCTTAAAAGAAAGATCCAAAAATGGTATTAAAAATCTAATAAATTATAAAAGTAATTATTAGATAAATAATATAATTGAATTTTTCAAATAAGTATATATATATATATATATATATATATAATTGAAGTTAGTAGGAATTTTGACTATTTTTCATATTTGAATTTCCCGCGTTTGAGTAGTTGCGGTGTGATCCACACGCGCTGCTGTTTATTATCTAATGGCGTCTTCCGGTGTCAGCTGGTATTTTGTATATCCGTTAGTTATAAGGTAAGATTAAGTTTAGTTTATAAGAATCACCTAAAAATGCATTTGCAGATTTAGTTTAAGTTTTGCATCAGTGCTATAAGAAAGAATAAATTAGCTATTGTATTTTGTGTTTTTTTTTGTAGAATAAACATTAGTTTTTTGTGGTTACGACAATGTGTTGACGAATTTGAAGGTAAGGGAGAGACTTGAGCCTTGAGATTTTTTTGTGATTTTATTTTTCTTTTACAATAATTTTTAATAGTTATAATGAAAACAAAATTAAGTTTTTATTAAATATAAATGCACTTAGGAGAAGTCCAATTAAAGTACGAGAACAATTTTTTACAAATAAAAATTCATACATGTAAAATAATACTATTTTAATTTAATAGACACAGATACAAGTGTTAGATATGTTGCGACCCACAATGAGTAATATTTTTAAAGATTTTTTTTGTAAACATTTAAACAAATAATTGACAGATATCAAGGCAAAATCTGTCTCAAGTGTCTGACCTCTCCTCTTATCATTTACCGTTTATCTTTATATTGGCGTAAGTAAAGAAAAATACAATCGCTGATTCTTGCAAAAATATTGTAGAAATTTGACAAATTTGTTTATAATTTATTTTGCTTAGTATTTAATCTTGTATAAATAAACATATTATAACAAACATGTATGACACATATGTTTATCTTTACATGGATAATGATAATGTTATTTAATCATGAAAGAATAAGCGAAACATGAATATAATTGGTTGCATTCAGGGGTCCATTTTTTCACTACTGTGCCTGGCTCGTTAGTCAATTAAAATTCATAATTATGGTAGTTATTATGGATTAACTAGGGCTATAGGCATATGTGAGTCATATCACCGGACGTAGTGTGTTCTATACAGCTGTTCCTAGCGTATTGCTATGCTCGTCGACATTCATGACGCGTCAAAGCCCATGACCGCGTATGAATGATAATGTGCGAATTTATGACGTGAAAACATTTTGTCACCGTCGCTGCTTTTTTCGGCAAAACTTTTAGAATTTTTGCACACATTAGCATTCAATAAAACTTCCTGTTTATCAATCTATCATACTAAAAATAAACTACGCAGTTCGTGATGTTAACAAAAATGTTATATTATACTCGAATAAATAACGAAAATGTGTTATTTTTTGTTGTCCATTGTTCTTTAAAAAGTTGTCGATACTGCTAATTTTGTTATCGAGTTTGCCGAAAAGTCGAAGACTTCTGTCTTTACTTGTTAAATTGATCGTAATGAGACTTAGACGATAGTATTGCAATCCGATCGAAATCCTCTCACATTTTAACGAAGAGATTCAACTAAGTTTGCCACTCCGCTTACGAGATTAATTCGCGCTCAAGTTTGCGGCTCGACGAGCATCGTCGGTAAACCGATTTACGGTACGAAGCTATTGCCGATTATCCTTTGTGAAAAATCATATCTATGAATGAATTTCTATCGTTGATTACTTTATATGCCAAAAAAGACTTTGCTCATAAACTTTGTATTGAATGATAAATTCAGACATTTTTCAACTCTTCATCTATTTCCTCTACTGTCATCAGGATTAGAAAAAGATAAGGGAACTATTTGAAATTGAATTAAATCCTCACCTTTAGTCTTATCTATCCTTTACTAACTTAAGAGTTAAAACAAAATAGAAGTTCATTTTTTTAAATTCCTATTCTTTTTCAACTTAGGAATTGAATAGAGACATAAGTAAAATATTCATTTCAAAAGTAATGTCTAATTTAAAATTAAAATTACCGGACGGTTTATAATTCTGAGTGTTTTGTATCTGACAATGAATTCAAATTTTATGAACACCACGATTAAGACTCATCCTTAATCATCATCCTTCTGCGAATTCGAATTGAGAAGCATCTTGTATTATTCATCCTTGTTTACGCGTCCATTTGCTAAATATGAGTCGTGTTGCAGGATTTGCACATTTCTTTTCTAGATGCACATGTAGGCAGAAGTATTAACAGGGATTATCGTTTTCGTTTCATAAATTTTATATAATACAAATATAACTCAGAAGCTTATTATTTTTGAAATAATTGAAAAGCAAAAATGATACAATCTTTGTAGTTAGGGTTCTAGTTAGTTTTTAATTTAGAGGCAATTAAAATTGATTTGCATGGAAGATTCCAATTTTATCTTCTCATTAAAAATATTTTGTTTAGAATTTGCGCAGATATAAATAATTGCTTAACAGTGAGTTATATCAACTCTATTAAATATTGCGCAAACTACTTCAGGGTTCAAGTTTTCCGACTTGTTCGGGGTTAATTACTGTAACAGGTGTCGAATGGTGGTTTCGCATCTCAGATGCTTCCGGTGTTCATATTAAAGTCAGAAACACGTAATGATTTAGTCGCCATCTTGATAAAATGGACCTGAGTTTATTACTTTGCCAAGCAGAAAATATACGAAATTTCTCAGCTGGAAATTCATTTCCTAGATTTCATTAAAAAGAAAATAAACTCGTAGATATGATATTTGTTTCTGCTACAAACACTTTTAATCTTTTTTATTATAAGATTTATAAATTTTCAGTACTATTTCTTTCTTGAACTTTAATTGTTGTAAAAAGTAATAGATCTATTATAAAAATTTATGAGTACATTGTAAGGTTTTTAAAAGTAAGTGCGATTTGGGCATTTTTGCAGACTCAAGAAGTAGAAGAGAGCTATTTTAGTATACCGAGTTTAAAGCCATTTGTTTGCTCGCATCGAGTTATTTCCGTGCACATTTCATCGTATATAAAGACTTGTTGGTTGTGTTTTGTGCAACGCGCGCGTAATCCCATCACAGACCGTTAACGAAGCCGGGATGGAACCTGCAGAAGAGCCCCCAAGTGAAAATTACCAAATGTCATTCGGAAGCTTTTGGAGTGTAAAACACGTCGGCAAATTGACATCTTGTGAAAATTTTGAGGGGTTACTTTCCATCTAATGGCTCAGTTTATACTAAACCTTTTTAACAGCATATATAAAATAATTATCTTAATGCCCCTTTTTTCCCTAACGAGATAGCTGTATTTCATAATTTTAATTTCTTTTAATTATAATTTAAATTTTTTTTGTCATTTATTTAATTAACTATTTAGTAATTAATTTTAGCATAATAATGCTCTTTGTTTAATGTAATTTAACACAATAAGAAATGTCTCTTTTTTTCGTATTTGAATTTCCCGCGTTTGAGTAGTTGCGGTGTGATCCACGCGCGCTGCTGTTTATTATCTAATGGCGTTTTCCGGTGTCAGCTGGTATTTTGTATCTCCGTTAATTATAAGGTAAGATTAAGTTTAGTTTATAAGAATCACCTAAAAATGCATTTGCAGATTTAGTTTAAGTTTTGCATCAATAGTTTAAGTAAAATAGTTTTAAGTACTTATTTTTTCGTGCGTTTATTTGCAAGAAAAACATTAGTTTCTTCAGGGTTATGGCAATATTTCGTTGCATTTGAATATCGTGAATCCCTACATAAAATAACTGTAGACAAAAGAACCCGAACGAAATAACCATCTTTTATATGTTACATTCATATTATGTGTATATATTTAGTAAAAATAAAAATTATTAAGTCATGAAAAAAAATTTTTTCTTTCAAAATAAGTAATAAATATGAAACGAAAAAATCAACACAATTATTATATATTTAAACCCAAAAAATTAACAGATATTTATCAAAATTAGGTTTAATTTATTTATAAAAATATAATTACAAGCCATAAAGTTGAGATTTTTTGTGTGTATTAATAATAATATGCAATCCTTATAATCAAAATTATTATTTTTATTTTAAATAAAATATCGTTGTGTATTTTATTAATTTTTTTTGTTATTCGGGGTAATGCACTACAAAAAAAAAATTTAAAAAAATATCACTTAATATATCAATAAGGAAATCGTAAAATAATTTGGCGAAAGTTTATTATATAGATCGAGATTGAGAGTATACATACATATATCTAACCAAGTAGCATATAAATTTAATTTCTGGCTTCTTGCTTTTATGTCTCGCATGATCACGGTAACTTAATTAACAAGTTATTAATGCCTCACCTATGAAATCCAGCCAGAGGGAATACAATTTCTATAGAGTATAATCTTGTCAAAAGAATTTTTGTCGATAAATTGTTATTAGAGTTGCAAATACAATTTAATGGCCACCGAATTCATTTTCATAATGAATAATTTGAACTCTCGTTATATTTCCATTATTTTAATGACTCGGCCAAGTAGTTCTCTCAAATGTCGCACTTTTCACAAGACATTAGCTCTCGCGAATATTATGGCAAATTTTATCTGCAATTTAATTAGACAACCGAGAGACCCAATTTTTTTACCCCATAAATCAACTCTTTTAATTTTAGATCTTTAATTTTAGGACTTATTATATTTATCTTTTTTTTAATTCTGGTCAAAGACAAAGATAGAATTATGTTAAATTATTCATAAGCAAACAATAAGGGTTAGAGTTTTAGTTTTGTTATTTTTCAATGATGAAAAAAAAATGTAAAATATACATAAAAATTCCATATCTGTGTTTGTTGGACCAATTAAACTAACTTAATTGCATACAAAGGATGAATTTGCAACTGTTTTGCTAAACTTTTCATTTAATAAGTCTGGCAGCCACGTCTCGTACGTAATGAGGATATGTGGACAAATTCCACGTTAATCTTGGAAGCTTTTGCAGGAAACTATATTTATACAAAGCAGCGAAAAACTAAGCGCTCTAGATTCCTGTTTAATTTTGTAACCACCTCTTTTAATATGATGTTAACGTGACTGTCTCAGAAAAAAGAAGAAAAAAAAACAAACTGAGCTCGAGGAAAAAAACAAAAGTAGGGAAAACTTGGGGTGAACATCTCATGTGTTTGAGAAGCATAGTAATTTGGGGTGATGACACACACCAAACATATATGCCTACATAAAATAACGCTAAAGGAATATAGCCGAAAAATGATATAAATAAATAGAAAAAAAAATTTAATACATTAAAAATACTGATCTGTCTAATTTTTGTTTTAATGTAATAAATGTTTATGTTAGAAAAAATGAAAAATGATAATATTTCAATTGAAAGGGGAAATTTTGTTGTCAAATATAAGCCTACTTGAAAATATAAATTCGTTTTCTTATTTAAGTCAGGTGCAACTGTAGTTTATTGATTCGCTGTGGACGCATAATTAAATCAAAATAACATGGGGAAGACAGTCCCGCATTTTCATTGGATGATATTTTTCACAAAGAATTCATTTGATTTGATGAAAGAGATACTATGGTAATTCGAAAAAATGCGCTTTATTTGTTTAAAGAGAATTACTTTTCATAATCAAAAAAATTCTTTTGATAAAAAAGTTGAAAACTACATTTAGTAATTTTAATTATTCCGGAGAATAAAATATAAAAATGATATGTATTATGTTCATTGAAAATAAAAGGAATTCAAGTTAAATTTGATATCCGTGTTTATCACGAGATAGATCCATCTTGTTTTTTTTTTCTTCATCTCCAATTTCATCATACAAACATTTTCATATTAATTTGAGGTACAGGTTGAAATGAATGAAAAAAGATTTGGATTATTTGTCGAAGAAAAGTAATCACTACTTTATTCTCAAGGCGATTTTCTTTCTTCTTTTTTTTTATCAAAAGATAATAATTGCTTTTGATTTCAGAAATATAGGTGCTGCACAAAAGGATGACACAAACCACGAGAAATGTGAACTAAACGAAGAAAGAAATTATTATTACATTTAAAATTACGTGAGAAAAAAGGAGTCCACCGGGTAACATGAGATAGCAAATGAGATACCATTCAAGTTGTTAGAAGAAATTATTATTTGTTTCATAATTGTTTCTGTTGCAACTATTATCTTTAATGATAAAGTAATGAGTGCAATTCATCGAAGAAGAACTTGAAAATAAAATTAGATTCATTTTAAAAAATTATTAACTAAAAAAAGAGTTGAATAAATAAAACATTTTGTTACAGCAAACTAAAATAAATTTATTTTGAACGCAACCAATAAAAAGGCACTTTGTGTTTTAAAGAAAAAAAAGGTAAAAAATTCTCTCGTAAAGAGTGCACGAATCAAAGAACAAAGCACACGTTGCGCAATTTTGCATTTAAATGCCACCGTTAGCTTCTTTCACTTAAAAAAAAAAACAAACCAACTTCTTTTCTGTCCAGTTTTTTTTGTTCGACTTTTTCATGTTTTCCAGTCGCGTAACACGCGCTCGTTGACACAAACAAATACGACAATGCTTCCCTTAGCTAAATAATTAATTAAATTGACTTTTTGTGTGTTGCTTTGGCATGTTAGCAGTAGCGTGCGCACAATACGTGGGAATAATGTTAATGCACTTAGAGTAAAACAGTAACACTTGGGTCACGTTTATTAAACCATCGAATGTTGTCGCGATTTTTATAAAATAAATTCCTGCCTGGAATAGAAAACAATTCAGTTGCTTTCTTTTTGAATTGCGCAATTTCAAAGTTGATAAATAGAAAACGTTTAATAAAGAATAAATTTTGTAATTGGTTGATCGATGTATAAATTTAATTCGAACAGAAATTAACAGGCGAAATTAAATGTACAAATTTATGTACACGAATTTACGGGGAATTTAATTTAAAATTTTTTTATGGTTGCAATTTTTTTTAATATACACATTACTGCTTATGAAAAATAAATGTCAGTGTTAATTTAAGTTTCATTCAAGTTTTTTGAATCGTGTAAGGATTCTTTATGTTCTCTATGAAGCATTAGTATTCTTTTACAGGCGTCTCGTTCAATTTGGGGGAGTCCGGCTCAACCGCTGTCGGTTCACAATATAATTAACACTGCGATGAATCAGCTTTAATATTTCAATCGTTATTTGTAAAATATTTGAAATCCATAATCATTCTGTATGAATAAAAAAATCATTCACAAATTAAAAAAAAAAATTGAAAAGAAAAATCAATTTACAATACATACATTTATAATTGTATAAATTGACTGTGAAAAACTCTTACTATGAACTCTGAAAATATTTTTAAAATAGCTCTAAAAAGTTTTGAAACAAAAATTAAAAGATAAAATTCTAACTAAAAGTTAAATTTTTAAAATAAGAAATAAAATGACTTTGGAAAAAGAAACTTTGACACCAAAAGTTTTGAGTAGAAAACTATTAAATTCTTGTTCACGAATTTCTTCTGCACGTGTGGGAAATAATTTCTTTTTATTTAATCCACCTATTTTAAGACTCACGATGACTCGCACAAACTTATAAATAATTATAAACTTTTGCAGCCAGAGCATCAATATTTCCGTGAAAATAGTGCATTTTTTGCCTATAAATCCCGGGATAAAAGCGAGCCTGTACATTTTCTCTGTTATATTGAATATATAAATTTGATTTGCCTGGTCTCTTTTATATATGCATGCATTTTATTATACATATATCTTCAAATATATATTTTCACCCCTTAAGCTCTGTAATATGAATTTTATTTCACAATCCACGAGATTTTGCGTAAATGACGATTGACGCAGAGTTGCAATAACTTTTGTAATTTGCATGAAAATACCTTTTTCGTAGTGTAAAAAATGTTATTGGCAGTTCCATTTTGAATCTTACCTGGAACAGAAAAATGAAATAAAAATTTAGTACATGTAGAATATTAAAAAAAAATTAATATTCTAAGAATAAATTTCATACTTATTTTTTTAATTTGCTTGATTAAAAATGATAATTTTTTTCTGCTTTTATTCATGTAGATAAATAAAAAAGCATTTTGCCGAAGACAAGCAATCGATCGGTTTTCTCGACTTTAATGGCGACTCATGGTAAATTACGTGCGTTCGCAACATGGCAAATGCTTGATTCAGAGGGGCTTCACAAGAAGTAGGGTCAATAAAACCAAGTGCCTATAAATCGTTAATTTTTGCCTTTTTCCTTCACTTTTTATGTGTTATCCACAAAATTTGTTTTTATTTCACCACCCTGATTTTTTTAAATACATTTTGTATATTAATTAATACAATTTTTTTAATTGAAAACGAAATTTAATTAAAGTTGAATGTACATCGGGAATGCGTCACAATTCTGGAAAAGTGTCTGAATAAGCAATGGGCAATCAGTCATGATCGCACTGTCACTCGTCATTGAACGGAGAAAAACACGTGGGTGTATATATATGCGCTTCACCGTGTGATTCATTGTTAAATGCCCGTATATCATTTCATTTGATCAGTTATTATGAAATATCATCAACATCTTTTGACGCTGTGAAATTTAAAAGAAAAAATGTTACTCACTTTCAACAATATAAATTGTTTATTCATAAAAAATGTCAAAACAAAAAGAAATTTAATAAAAAAACATAATTAATATAAAAACATTAAAAAAAAATTACCAGAGATTCGAACCCGGACCTTCAAATCTAAAAGTCAGTCACTCATCCCCCGACTCAAGACATGCATTAAATTGAAGTATTTTTTGTGGTTTTTAACAGACTTCTGCTGTGAATTTTGTAAAAAAAATGATAGATATAGTTAAAAGTTGTAAAGTTTTGTAGATTAAAATTAAAAAGAATGGAAATTTCGTTTGGAGGGTGTGGCGTGTTTCAAAAACTTAATGAAACTATTGCGGGGGCCGGTAGACAGTCAGCAGGAGGCAATGAACCTGAAATGGCCCCAGGTCTTTAGTGGCCTCACCTACTGCGACTCAACGAAAAGTCGTCTGCTGCGTTAAATAGCACCAAGCAGACCATTTCAAGTCTGCCATAATCATTTCGCTGAACTGCCCTCAAGTTTTATATTGAACGTCGCTTTAATCAACGACAATTACATGCTGGGTAACGATATAAATTTTTATACGACGATTCTCGTCGCAAAATTCCTGAAATAACAATTCCAAGTGAGTTTTACGTCGAACGCAATTTCATTCGACAATAGTTTTTCAATTCAGTTAACCAGCTTTATTTTTTTGCAAGTAAGTCTCATTTTGAAATTAACGACTGTTTGTTTTTTTTTATTAAAAACATAACTAAAACAATACAAGAGTTATGCTTTTATATAATATTAGAAAATAGTGTCCGCACATGCGTGATAACTGTTTTTTTTCCTATTTCATCCGGTTATAGAACAAGGAAGTCTTTATCAAAGACCTTGTCTCGAGTTCGCGTTTAAATTTCCGGCGCACTGACTCAGATTATGCTCGGCGAAATATTTATACTATTAATATAGTTACAACCAACAAAGTAATAAATATAATTTCACACACGAAGTGAAAATTAAAATTAAAAAATAGAAAACAGTCAAAGTTATCTCTTTTTTTGCTTTGTGTAAATATTTATTTTTAACAAAATAGGTCAAAGTATCATTCTTTCACATGATATCTGATATTTTAATTATTTTCTGATAATAATAAGTAATGATCAACAGTTTGACAAGAAAGAAAGATATTTGATTTAAAAAATGCTGAGCCTTATATGTGGGATGCACATATTTTGCGTGCCTTATTAATTACAAAGAGAACAAGTGGCAGTGCAAAAGTACTTTGCTCTTCTTGCATTCCTCGACTTACTTTTCTGACCTACGTCAATTAAGGAATATTTAATTTAGGACTTGTTTCAAACAAATTTTCGGAGTTTTCCAAATACAAGTTTTATTATAATAGTTCCATTTATGAGACATGTTTAGCCTATTTATTATTAATAAATAGTACTCATAGTCTCATATAAGAGTATTCATAAATGAACCCATGTATAACTTTGTACTTGGATTTCATCAATTGTTTTATTGAATTTAAAATGTTATTAGATCCCTGCAATTTGCCAATCAACTGGGCAAAGCTACAAACTATTAAACAGAAATCGAGAGCCTGTAAATAATTAAGTACTTATGCTCGACATGTGCATTCCGATGTCTACTAAGGTATCATTTGATTTTCCAAGTCACATCCCTTAAGTTAAACGTGTTAAGGTTTAATATCTAACTCGCATCATGTTTTTATTTATTTATGAATATTAATTTGAATTGTGATCATGTTCGTTCCAGTTTAATTTTTTTCGATCATTTTTAAATGTTATCTATTTATTTAATTTGTTTATCAGGATTAATAATAGGGATTTTTTAAATTAAAAAATAGAGCTCTTATGGATTTCTTAATTAAAAAAAAGAGATCAAAGAGGGATTAAAAAGAGATACAAAATACTTAATTTATGTATTTGAATAATAATGCACTGAGAAACCGAAATACAAACAAATTGTTCGTAAAGTTTGCAAAATATATTGTAATGTTTATAAATCTTTCTTAAACTTCACAATAAGTAATTTACTCGCAAAAACTCGGTTTCTCAGTGTGTATTATTTGAATAATTATAAGGCAAAGCCAGTTTAATCATTTTTATTTAAACCTACAGTTGATTAAAATTTATTACAATTATATGATTAAACAACAAATATCATAATTAAATTTCACTTTTCTTTGATATTAGTTCTAAAGTGGACATCTATTGGCTTTTCTTTTACTAATACTAGACTGTTTTAATAAAATAAGTTCAATTTTATTTTGTTTATCTGAAGCATTTATTCTTGCTTCAGTAGCACCCAAAAGCATAGCTTAAACTATACCAACTTCTTCAAAGTTGTTAATATCTGTATTCATTTTTAACCGTTCGTTAGCAATTTTAAAGGGATGTTCTACGTGGGAAACCAAATTCTAGAAGGAGTTGACCTATTTTGATGAAATTTTTCATGATGATTTAACATGAGGCTTTAAATAATCAAAAAACATCAATCCGAAAAATTTATCTTTAAAATCCATGAAAAAGATCGATTTTCAAATTTAAAATAAACTGAAAAATTTAAGTCTTGATATTAATTAATTTATAAAATAATTTAAGCGTACATGAAAAAATGGACCTTTCCCTTAAAAAGATTTATTTCTAAGTGTGAATGTGATATAATACACCCAAAGACCAAACTAACATTTTATGCAAATTGTTGTTAACAAAATTAGCTGTGAATTTTAAAGAAATAAAGTACATCTATCTCAATAATCTAGAAAGTATATAGGTAAAGGAAATAAAAAGGGTTAATCAAATTATGGAAGAATAAATTAATCGAACTGTTCGCAACTCATAAAACTGGCAGTAATATTAAATCAGCTCTCAAAAGTATCAAATCACAAGATGTATATGCAAATGTAATTTGTATTTGAGGGCCAGATACAGAATATTTGACTAGTTCTTCAATCAATTAAATAGTTTCTCACAAAGAAATAACTCCCTCGTGGGAATCATCTTGAGGGATTATTATCTTCGTAGTATATCTAAAAAGAGTTGAGATTTTACTTACAAAAATTTGTTTACAAGCAAACTTTGGCTAAGAAAATAAATTCAAATTTATCGTTTTCCAATTTTGAATGTCAGAGTCGATTCTGTTTGTTTGCAAACTCTTTATTTCAAGGTCACGTTTGCTTACTAACATTATGTATATAATGCAAGATCAAATTTTGTTTTCATAACAAAATACAAAGTTAAATCTACTTATTGTTCTTAATAAATCTAGAATACATATTTACAAACACTTAAAAGGTCATTAATTTAATTTCTTTTCTCATTTAAGATCAAATTTGTTTTCTATTGTCATTTAAGGTCAAATTTGTTTTCTTTTGTCTACATAGTCAGCATGTCAAGGTTATTTTTTGTTTGTTTTCTTTTTTTCTTTCATAAAAAAAAGACACTAAGTGTATCAATTGTGATTCACAACAAAATATTTATCAGATTCGCGAAATTTAAACTGACATAAAAATTCGTCTCCGTTGATTTTGCCTTCGTCATTTTTCTTTTGTCGAGCTTTCGTAACACGAAAAAGTTTTTACAGAATGTTTAGCAAGTGTTTTTCAAGCGACAACGCAGATTAATTAGAGGGAGCTGACTTTTCATTATGCAGCTTTTTTTGTCGGTATCAAAAATTGCAGCATGTTTTTGAAGGTAATAAAAAACTATGAATCAAAAGGAAAACTATGTTCAAGAGGAAATTGGCGTAACGAGTTGTTCATAAAATTGAAGTACAAAACTGCACTTCAAAAGCTTTTTTGAACTTTGCAATTTTAATTAAACG
The DNA here is from genome assembly GCA_022817325.1 of Idris sp. 1 HC-2018. Lineage (NCBI taxonomy): Eukaryota > Metazoa > Arthropoda > Insecta > Hymenoptera > Scelionidae > Idris > Idris sp. 1 HC-2018. The sequence goes on along the minus strand of JABFPM010000935.1, from coordinate 10,085 downwards.
CTAAATGAAAGGTAAAGACTGACAGTTTTAATGGCTTTTAAGCGATTAGATGGATCTCAGGTTTGTAATTAAAACTTAAAGTGAACTTTAAACCAAAAGCTTTTTAAATTTACTTTTCGTAGCTTGAGATGAAAAAAAGATGAAGTCTTCTGTAGTGAACTTGGCTTTTGCTACTTAAACATAAATGAATTGTCAGAGGTACATAAAACTTTAATAATTATTATTATAGAAACTTGCATTTTACTTATAGAGATTACATTTTCGAGCATCAGATGTACTACAACAGCATAGTTTTGAGCAAGTCAAGTTTATATTGCGTCTATACAATTATAAGACAGCAGGTATATAAATGAATGGATAAAGTTTTAAGACGAGCTTGTTGATATTGAGTGCACGAACTTTGCTCGAATTATGTACTATAATGTCGTGATGTAATTTCAGATAATATTTGTGCTTTAACAGCTGCCTAGTCTTTTAAGATAAATTTGGAAAATGTCGACAGCAAGCGTGTTTATCATAGACTTGAGGATCCAGAGTGTAAATTGAAAACATATTTCAGATGTTAACTCTCTTGATTTTAAAGTTATTAACCGAGTCTGACAAATTTTCTTTCTAATAAAAACTAAACATAAACATATGAAAATGTGAACTTTAAACACATCAAATTATATTTAATAAAGTAATTTTTTGAGCAAAATTCATATTTAGAGATTGTCATAGAAAGTAGTTATACAAAGTAAGAATAGTCTACATTAAACTTTTCAGAGATATCTACATATTAGGTTTCAAAATTAAGGAAACACTCCAACCATAAAAACCTAATAATTTTTGTCACCTCTTTATAATATTTCTTTGCGAATCATTTCGTCACATTCATCATTTTCTGCAACACCTTTAATAGCCTCTCATTAAATAAAAGCATGAAAAGAGCCTGATTATTTCAAAGGACACCGAAATACTTCAAATAATAGTCATTCCTCAAAAACGTATTTGTAACCATGAAGGATTTGCATTTGTAATTTTGTTTCGCTGACATACAGCAATCAAATACTTTCAACCCAAAATCTTGTAACCCAACTAACGATTGTCTCCTAGGGTTTTCGGCAGAAAGTTAATACGAGTGCTCGTAATTTGTCGACGATTTACATAATTTGACAAGAATTTGAAATTGTCGTTACATTCAATTATTCTCGGAGCAAACTTTTGCAACAAATGTTGCACAGCACAAAACAGGCAGAACAACAACAAAAATTTATCTCAAACTTTGTTACAAAGCTGGAAATGTTTTTCAACTCTGCTGTATGACTAATCCAAGGACAAAAGTTGCCCTTTTTATTCACAGCCTGCAAACTATTACAAATCTGCAGCGATCTGTAAAAGTTAAATGAAATTAATTACCGATGCTTATCGCTCGTATTTTCTGCACTTGTTATTATTTTTATACATCAAAAGGAATGATTGTATTTCCGTTCAAAGGGAATAATTATGCCGCAACGGTTTATATCGTAACACATAACTTAAGTTCGTTGTCTTTAATTATTATTTCTGTATTTGGGAACAATAAACCGTGTAATTTATCCTGTACCTATATCATAAGAACCGTTTTGAATAATCAATTTTTCAAGGATATTGAAAAATTCAATTTCATTTTTATATAATGTTTTTGCATATCTCAGTACTTTATTAAAAGAATTACAACGATTTTACAAACATTTCGTCGTGCGAAAAATGTTCCTCTTAAAGATAGAATTCTTTAGCTAGAATTTATTTCTAATGTCATTTTGAAGTGAAAAGTAAATTTATACGAAGAATTGCTGGCTACAATAATTTTCAAAAACGTCCTCCATAAAGCTATCAATTTTTATTCGAATTTGTCTTAAAGATTTTCTCGGGAGTTATTTATTAGAAACTTTAAGATGTTTCTACTTGTGAATTATAGATGGCACGATCTATATATTAAAACAATGGTCACACCAAAATGGGAACTCGAGTGTAAATAATCCATTAAAATCTGCATTCAAATTATTTACGAAGACAGATACTTTTAATTGTAAAAGATTTTCGTATTAACTTTATTAGGATAAATCTTTCAGAGTTGGATAAATCCTGTCGAAATAATTTAAAGCTGGGTACTGACATTTATTCCACACTCCTGCCATTGTGGAATACTTCCTTTGCGGACTCCCTTTCCAATTTCCAGGACGCGTGTCCTGTCGACCATATGGCGTGTGTAAGGTCACCAACACATGCGTGCTCAAGCCAGCAGGACCGCGATCGAATTCGGGATATATGGCTTTTGAATTCGAACAAGGCCATTATGTCAGAATCGGGATGCCGAATTGTTCGCTCGGTTTTATTGGCCTAAGAATGTTGACTGAAATGTTGTTCTCTTTCACAGCACACTCGGGGGATGAATTTGTTTTGGGAAATGCGCGGTGTTTGGGACCTTTGTTGTGCCACAACAATAACTCCATTTTTACGGAAATTTCGACAGATTAAAATGTAATTTTTGTCTACAATTTATATAAAGAACTCTTCTGATATTAAATGTTTGTCGGATAAAATATTAAACGTCAGCAGCAGATTTTAATTTTTGCTTTTTAAGCGGACAGTTTCGATGAGATGAACTATTAATTCACTTCTGTTTCCCAGTTTTAGCTTCGTTTTTCTATGGCATAATGAAATAGCTGAATCAGGATGGAAACGTTCGAGAAATAAATTTCATTTTCATTTAAATTGTATAGAGTAAATTATATTTAATGCTTTTAATTTAGTACATCACACATTTTTCATTTCTGAGTTACATGCATTTTTAAAGAAACTCATAAGTAAACAATTTCTTTTGAGTTATTTCTTTTAAGTTATGCTTAAGCTTACAAATAAAAATATGATTGTCAGACGCTGTAAAAAGAATTTTCAATTGAGCATTCAATTCACAGCGATGTATACAAAATTTAGAGTAAAATAAAAAGTAATCTTGTGAAAAGAAATTCACTTTATTGTAGAATGGACAAATATTTAAAATATGTTTTGGGTCGTATTTGCATTTATAACATAATCAAAATTGCTATTAAATCTAAAATGTTATACTATATTTTAAAATGCAACTTTTTTTATGAAATTTCGTTCTATACCGCAGTTACAAATTATACAACTTTTCGTTACACTAAAATAATTGTCGTAATACGCGCTAGAAAGCTAGGATACGCCGCATTAAGTGTTACACAAAGCTTAAAGTGATTTACCTAATGTCTTGACGTTAATGTTTTAATACATCAAAATGTCAAATAAAAAGTTGGGATTTTACTGTGTAACTTCGTCTGAAATCTTGATTACATTGTTTTTTAACAACAGTAAAACTAGCCCTAAGAAAAAGAAATATCTGAAATTCATCAGTTATAAATATCTCTAAAGTTAAAACTTCAAATCTTTGAGTCTGACAAAAGTTAATGCAAATTTAAATATAATATTGATGCAAATTCTGCGTAAACATAAGGTCATGACAAAATGCAAACTCTGTACTAAATTTAAGGCAAATATGCATGAAAACTTGTGAGTTTTGTTTTTCCATTAAACAGAACTTTCTCTCTCTGAAATCTGCAGAAAGGTACAAGCTAAAAACTCGCGAAGAGATAAAAAGGCGGAATTTCGGCATGCTCGGATGAATTCGTTACGGATATAGTCTCGGTAGGAAAAGCGTGAAGTAAGAACCGCTACGACCGAAGCAATAAAGAGAGTATTTTTGTTCGGCTCCAGACTGCCAACATGTGCCGGGATCAAGAGCGAGAGAGGGGGGGGGGAGGCAATAAAAGAGAGAGACTCAAGTAGTAGACTGATAATATTTAAAGTCAAGTCGAGCAACATCCGTATAATCCAGAAAATGTTTTTCAGCGCTAAAAAGTGTGATTTACTTGCTGCTAAAAGATATAAACAAAGTTTTAGTGCGATTTGTATGTACAATTATTGATAACTCGTCCCCAAAAAAATAGTTTTATATAGACAAAATTCGAATAGTTGTAAATCTTGTTATTTAAATCTATTGTGCAAAACGGTGGGAGACTCTATTGTACAGTTATGAAAAATAATTCAAATCTCTGTTGACAAATGAAGCAAATCGAGAGCAAATAATTTCAATATTAATTCCATTCAGACAGATAACAAATGTGTATGTTTTTTTTTGCATATACACTTTTATGTGTGTTGTGCAATATTTTTAAACAACTTTGACAGCGTAATACGTAGAAGAAATATTTTTAATTGTAAAAACATTTCAAACTAAAAATTGTTTATTTCTATATCAAAATGTGTTTTTCGCTGTGTGTATGTGTGTATATATATAGCATGTACTCCTCCGTAAATCGCATTAACTTTTCATCCTGTTATTTATAACACAGTTCAATATACTTTGTAAACTATTTCACCTGGAAACTAATAAAGTTCCATCTATGTACTTCATTAAAATGAAAGTAACACAAATTAATGTCACTTGAAAAAACTATTTAAATATATATCTGATAAATCAAGTTTAAAGGTCGAAATAAAGTGAACTTTATGAGTATGTATAAATTGTAATAAATATAATTATTGCAAAATTTGTTAAAGCAAAGTTGAAAATCATGATATATTCATTTTGATAATGAAATTGCTAGTCATTGACTACCTACAAATTGAAATTTAAAATTCAAAACAGAAAGACTGTTACTCCGCTTAAGTAGTTATCCAATCAATAGGTCATGTTAACAAATGCTAAATTTAAAATCACAATTTAAGTGGCCATTTATATAAATATATCTGGGAGCTATTAATCGTGAACTTCTTCTTAAGGGGACATTTTTTTAGAGAATCCCAAAATAGAACGTAAATGGAGTATTTAATAAATTAATTCATAGTAGAGGTTCAAAAATAAACGTGAAAAAAACATTTGATTTTTTTCTTTGGGAATTTTGCAAAATTTATTTGAATAAAGAGTTAATTTAAAATTCAAGACAGCAGACAAAATATGTCTTTTTTTGAAATATCAAGTAAATTTGTTGTCAAATCAAAATGAAAAATTTAAAGCAAACAAAAGCAGCAAAAAGCAGTTTGAAAAGTGGATTTCGTGTAAATTGAAAATGTTACATCAGTGCTTTTCAACAAGTTTTTGAATTTTTATTATTCAGAACAAAATTTGAATGTCAATCAATCAACTGGCAAAATAAAAAGCTGAATTGGGTATTTACATACTTTCCAATCAATACGTTTTTGTTCGTAACATAATAGCTATGCACAATTTTGGAATTGTAAAGGCATTTTTTCGTTTAAACGAATTTTGATTTCATTCAATAAAACAGCCGAGTCAAATGCAAGAACACGAAAAGAGATAATTTTTAACATTTTAAACTTGTCAAGTTGTTCCAATTTGCTAATTTCCGACATTTTTTAAATCTTTGAAAGTTTTGAATCTCTCCAAATGTTAAAAATTTGTCTAGTTTGTCAAATATTTCATCTTTTTCAAGTTTTTTCAATATTTCATCTTTTTCAAGTTTTTCAAATATTTCATCTTTTTCAAGTTTTTCAAATATTTTATATTTGTCAAGATTCCTTAACCATGAAATATTTCAAAATTAAACAAAGTTCAAATTTTTTAGCCTATAAGTAATGCAAATTCTTAAATATTATATATAACAAAGTTTTCTCATCTTATATTTAAGAACTTCTACTGATTAAAGTTATAATTTCATTTTTAATTTTGTTCTTCAAGTTCTTTAAAAATTGTACTTTTCTACAGTGAAATAATTCAAGCCAATATGTAATTTGTTCATCTCAACGACAGATGTCGCGGGAAATCCCTTGCTGTATCTCATCTGCTAGTTTCGATAAATGCAAACCAGTGTGTACTATATAATTTACGAGGGTGGACTCTACGTATACTCTTGTAACCAGCCTACATGTGGCACGAGCCTTACTCTGTGATACGTTCGGACTCAGCGCTCTTGACCCATGCTTCTAAAACGTGAATAACGACGTTCCTATGCTAATCTCGTAATTGAGACTTCCTCTAACATTCGAGTTCCAGCACTCGACATTGTTTCCAAATCAAAACGAACTGTTTGATTTAAATTATTAGACTCCGGAGTGCAAACTTTACACTTCAAAAATTACATGATAATATTCAAACTAAAAAATCGGCATCATTTCTAACCTAAAAGTCTCAAATTCAAAGAGAATTTGCATCAAATATAAATCTTTATTCCATTCTTCAATATTTCTTAATTTAAGTAAGAAAAGCATTTCATTGTATTTATTTATTTACTTTATAAGCTGGATAACTTCCTTTTACAAAAGTAATACAGATACATTTAATACAGTTTAATTTCAAGTGGAAAATCACTCAAATGGCAATATTAAAAAACTACTCCATAATTTGGAAATAAGTGAAAGAACAAACATTCTGAAGAATGTGTTTGTTATAACTGTAGCAACTTACTTTTGAATTATGGAGTAATTTTTTGATATTAAGATTTAAGTGATTTTTCACCTTAATATTTATATTATTACAAGAGAAGAGATTGCTGCAATTTTGCTGTGTAAGCATACGTTCTAAAAATAGTTCAGAGTTGACCTGCCAATGATCTTAATAATCTTATTTTAACTCTATTCATAATATCGGAGTAATCATGATCAGAAATATGCATAGAAAACTCCAATTTATAAGCTACAAATTTAAAAAACAAATTGCTCTTTTTTAATTTCATATTTTTGACTATCCATATAAGGATTCCATATAATTGAGTTGTATTCCAATAGTCTTACTGAAGTATTAAACAATATTTCAAATGTTTTAATATCCTTGAAATTTATCTTTTCCTTATTATTCTAAACTGATGACAGCTAATTTCTCTGGTGTAAATTAACTCAAAGATTTATTGCTCGATTGATGAGACAATTTATCAACTGGCCAATTAATTGATGGCCCTAATTGACATTTTTCATTAAACTCGATGTAAAATTTCTCGATGTTAGAAACATGTTGTACACCAAAATAAGTATTTTCTTATACTATACAAGTAATATATAATCTTCTTAGGTTTGCGTGTCAACCATTTATGTTACCTGCGTTCTATAACACACCTTAGCAAGGTAATCCAAGTGTGACCGCAGTTTGAATATAGGGGCATATATATATCTGTGCACTTTTAATACGGTTTTCTATTGACTGAAAACTATATTGGTACACCTGGCTTATTTTATTTAGTCATTTCCAGTAGACGAACCGTTATTCTCGAGTGATTTATGTTATAAATACTGGAAAATAGCCAGTAAAAAATTTATTTATTAAAAAAATGCTTTTAATTGACTAAAGATCATTTAACTAAATAAAAATAAAAAGTTGACATCAGAATTAAAATTACAGTTTACAAAACTGTTGGAAAGTTAAACAATTTGGAGAAAACAGTTTCTCATTTTAATGTATAATAATTGCGGGCTTTTTATTTACTGAATTATGGTATATATGAAATTAGAGCAGTTTTAAGAAGAGTTATTTATGGCATGACGTATACCATCTTAACCTCTTCAAGTTGTCACGAAAAAAAAAAAACGTTATGGCATGCAAGAAAAAGTGAGCCAAAAGGCCGACTTATCGCTTTTAATATCTAAAAACGCACACACGGCTGTGTTACTATCGAGGAAACAAAGCAGTCACAAATCAAAGAAAGCCAGAAGCTGACGGTTGGGCTTCTTAAAACCCACTCTTTAGCGAACAATCGGCGAAAGAAGAATATATATTGTGAGGGCCCCGCGTACAGCGATTCTGAATTTCAGACCGATTAAGTTATTAGCTGTACAATAGACCACTTTATGCACGCAATCTGCATGTATTGTAACGAGTTTCAGGTTTAAATATCTCATTAAAGAATAAATTGAATTTAAAAATGAGATCTCGTACTACTTGAAAGGGAATATTTTTATTTATGAATTTTTCATAATTACAAGTCTTTATAGTATGTTTTATAAAATAACAAATTATTCAAACTAGAATTTTGAAATTAAGAAGACTTTTGAAATAGTACTGTAGAATCTCGGTTATCCGAGGTGGTCGAATAATCGAAAACTCGGATGAAACGGACAAACATAAAAAATGAAAATTTCGTACAAATTTAGTATTACTTAGGTATATGTATAAAAAATTTTGATTACCTGAAACTGGAAGTTTTTTCTACCTTGCTTGAGAAAAGCATTTAAATAAAGCTTTGTCGATCTTTTTATAATTAACTAAATTAGGAGTTTTGCGATATGTTGCAGTCATTGCTTTTCATAGCAAATCGTTCTAACTTTATCGATTTCGTCGTCAATCAGCTGCTACTTTTCTTATCAGTTCACCTTTGTCTAATCTTTGGAAAGCTTCTGACTTTTGTTGAAATTTTAATTTTTTCAATTTTAATTGAAACAACAACTTTCGTTCCTGTGAAATTTTCGTACTTTCTTAACAGAAATTGTATCTAAACTGACCATGGGTTGGTCAGAGCAAGAGTGGATCAACTCCATTTTAGTTAGTTGCGAAATAAATAAATTTAAAGTTTTGACGTTAATATTAATTCTCTGATCATTCTAGTTTTTTTCTGATTGTTTTTAACTGTTTGAATATGTTTATCCTGATTGGTTTTGTAAATTTCATTAATTGTTTATGCTATATTTGTATTTATATGTCATTTTGATATTATTATATCAAAAACTAGTTAGACATTTTTAAAGCATCAATATTTTCTGATTGAGAAACCCAAACAAAGTTAATTTTTTTACGGTAAAACCAGCACTTTACAAATTTTGTAATGTATTTATTTTTGATTAAATAATGTAAAATAATGAATTTATTTTCACTTGAAATTTAAGATATTTCACCAACAGTTATTTAATAGCTTGAAATCATGATTTAATGACGTTTACAAGTCACAATCAAATGTATTTAATATTTTTTCACGAAATTCGCTCTTTAGGCAATTTTTCTTAAAGTAATTAGGTAATTTTTGGATTGAGTTATTATAAAAATATGGACTTGATACACTCTTGCTCTGAAAGAAATCGAATTTTCTCAGAGCAAGAGTGAACCCTTGTTTGTTTTCAGTGTGAATAACCAAAAATCAATTTTATTTTTATAGATTATGAAAGTACACATTTTTTAGATCTAGGTCAATTTACCCAAAAAATTAAAAGTCAATTTATCAAAAAGGTTAATTTTTCAACAACAAAGTTAATATTGACGACCAATTTTAATTCATCATTATTTCGCAATATATCAATTGAACATTATATAAATTAATTAAATAAGCAAAGATGAAGCCAACTGTCAATTAACAATAAATTATTATAAATTAAATACAACATTACAAAATAATCATTGCTATTAAAGTAATGGCATAATATAATTTAAACATAACTAACACGACCTAAAATCAATAATAATCTACAACATTGTGTAAAATGCAACAGCCTTTAAGAAATCAAACTAACAAAACTAACTAAAAACAACTTTTTTGATAATTATCCTATTGTTAAATTAACTTTCTGATAAATTTATTTGTTGATAAATTGATCTTTTTGATAAATTGACCTTTTTGATAAATTGGTTTTTTGGATAAATTGACCGTATATCACATTTTTTACTACTCTCAACTCAAAAAGTGGACTTGATCCACTCTTGCTCTGACCAACCCATATTTTAGAAACAAGAATACCGATATTACATTCTTATGTTCCTTGAAAACGAGTACAAACTAATGCATATTGAAATTGTTCGTCTTTTTGTTTAGTAGCCACTTATGAAAGTAAGATGGAATGGACCACTTCTGTGCTGCAAAATAGCTGTTTTCCATGCACATGTTTGGAAAAACATATTTCAATATAACTTGTAGAAAAAAAGGTTCGATTCCCGGGCCGGCCATTCTAACTAAGCGGTTTTCGTGGTTTTCCATTAGTCTATTCAACAGGCAAATGCCAGAATGGTTCATTGTTGAAATCCATCCACGCTCTGGTCTATCTGCCGCAACATCTTGGCAGGCTAGTGAAGAGGATAAACGAACAACACACCTTGCTGGGATGCAAGAATT
>JABFPM010000934.1:0-23774 GCA_022817325.1 Idris sp. 1 HC-2018 | reverse complement strand
ATTGATCGAACTTTACTGTAAAATCCTGTTAGACGATACTAATTTTTATCAACTGATATAAACTAAGAACAATTAGCGAGATTCCTCAACATCGTGTACACTTTCATCGTAGGAAAAGCGGCGAGCTCAACTTTTGTATTACAAATTATCGATAATATGAAGAGAAAGATCGTAAAAAAAGTAAAAGAAATGTGCTTTCACTGTTGCTGTTTCAATGAAACAACATTACAAAATATGCAGAATATAATGAAACTGTTTATAAAAATGCAGTGAAAGATTATGTATGAGTTAATATTAGTTTCATTTGAATAGTATTAAATTAGTCATAATAGATAATAATATTTTTAATTTCAATGCCGATTTTTTAAAAAAATATGAATAAAATATTTTACAAAACTAAAAAAGTTTAATTAAAACACAAAAAATGGAAATTTATATACTTAGAGAAAGTTCAATAATTAATATTGTATAGTATCAACTTGGAAACTAGTAATTAAACAAGTTACATCTTTGTTTTACATTTATCAATCTGGTAAACAACCAAATTTGATACGCTATACAGAATTATACTTAAAAAGGTAACTTGTTTCAACATTTTTATACACTTGAAAACCGATATTGCATCGTGCACCTGAGAAAACCGGTTAAATTATATGCATCGTTGTTTACATGGAACTTCCTGACATGTCAAGCCATAATGTAAGTTTTCCATTTTTTCCCTTCAGTGTCCATTAACTCAGAACTTTTTCTTTTTTTGTTAAAAAGTGAATTTGTTAGAAATTTTATGCATTTATAATTAAAAAAACTGCTAGCTTAAGTACAATATTTCGAATTAAATTATTTTGACTGATAAGATATACAAAAATTAAAATTCTACTTTAAACATACGGTTACAGAGAATTTTTAGGACGCTTTTCGATAACTTGAACTGTCTTTAAAAAACTACAAAAAGTTATTTTAGTAATTAAATTATTAATTTGTTGAGGTTTTAATAATATATGACGTTTTACTATGACAAATTAATCCTCAATAACGCAGGACTTTTCTAACCAATAAATGAATGGCAGAAACATGACTCCATAAGAACTTACCGTGATCCGGTTTATCCGATCATCTAGGACATGCGGCTCCTCCAGAGTAATCTCATGAGCCAGTATCCTGTCCTTTGCTGAACGCAATTCCAGATGCATGTTTGCCATTTCACGTTGAATTTCTTTGGCCTTTTTCACTTCATCGATTCTATTTGATAAAGATTCCCATCTTTCCATTAAACCTGAAATAAAAGAAATTGATAAACACCGTTCTAGAATTTAATACTATATATTTTAATGGATATTCTTAATTCAAATTATTATTTTATTTTTCAGTCATGTAATTAAAGGTAATTTATCTTGCAACAAGCTATCTTTTCATGGGAAATATTTTTCATAGTTTAAATGTAATTAATGGTGGCTACATTTTTCAAAACAGATTATATAAAGTACATCAAAACTTTCTTCACTTAGTGCTGGAAAATTAGGTGTACAAGAAAATGGGATTCATAATAAAATACTAAAATATAGCGCTCAATCTCGAGAATTAAATAATTAAATGTCAAGACTACAAAACGAGGTTACAAGCAACTCTAACTGTGACTTGTAATCACTTTTAATTATGACATATATAAAGTATATAAATATATAATGTATATAAATAGAGTATTAAATCATAGCTCACATTGTGCCGCACCTGAATAATGCTGGCGGCATTATTAAAAAATTCATTGAGTGTAACAATTTGTCAGAGCATGACTTCAAAACCGTTATTATGGCTCATTAATATTGAAGCATGAGAATGCTCAATTTAATTTCTCGTAAATAACATCATTTGTTTATAATCAACTAATTAATTAACATTTTTAATTGACGGCAAGTTAATTTTCATTTTATGAGTTTGCTTTCTCTGATCTTGATAAAATATGCCAGTTCAAATAAAACTAAAATTGCAAACATGCGCCCATAAACATATGTAATTCTAATAACTAGAATTTCAAATGCTCCTTTTTTGTTGGAAAAAAATCTCACGAACTCAAGTACAATGCCACTTTTACACTGTCTATAAAAATTGTCTTGAAATTAGTAATTGTACATAATAAAAGTTTATTTACATATACATACAACTTTCTACTGTAAATCTTATAAAACAATTTTACAAGTGAAAACAATATGAAATAAAATTGTATGCAATGCTTCAAAAATGAACATACATGTGTAAAATCACTTTTACTTTTTAATACATGTTCAAACAGATTAGAAATTACGTTTACAAACTTTTTGCCATAATGTTTGAAAAATTATTATAAAATATTAGGCATACATACGTTGGTCTTTAAATTTGCAGTATTCTTCTGCAATGATGTCAGTTTGAACATACATTGGTAATTTTTGATAAGTAACTTTTAAATTAACAGTGAGAAGCGCGCGGTTGTAATTTTTAAACTGAAGTCATTTAAATTGTAAAACCAATAAAAATTGCAAAATGTTTACACAGAATGAAATATGAGAATATCGCGTGTGCTTGAGTCTCTGAGGAGACGCAACTGTTACTGTGTCACGGCTTGCGGATTAGTACCGTTCGACCTGTGTTACAGCAAGCGCGTGAAAAAAACTTTTGGCGGGCGTAAGTGTGTGGGACAGAGAAAGATAACAAGTGCGTCGACGATCGCCGATCGTCACCGAGATCAAGCGAAAACTCGCGAACTCGATCGAGCACTGGTAATCATACGATCTCGAAAAAAAGGAAAAGATCAAATAAGTGATGAACAGGAATGTGGTATCAGTTGATTTATAATGAAACGAAATAAAAGAAAGTTTAATCAAAAACGATTAAAGTAATTGCTCTTTTAATTTTTGTGCAAACAACTTGATCTCAAAGTAATTTATACAATAAGTTGTATATTATAGATCATACAGCAAATTAAAGTTGATTTTTGAAACTTCATTTTTAGCTTATAAAATTATGAATTATGAGCTCAACGCAGTGTTTTGCAATTTACGCAATTTAATATTTAGTTATTTGGCGTAGGATGTGTAGTTATTTTAATTGACTGCAAGTTTTTTCTTCGATTTTTCATTTTTTTAGTTTATACACAGTTAATTGGAATTAAAAAAATATTGCTCTATATATCTTAATCAAAACTTGTTATTTTACATAATTAATTAAATGATGCCAGAAAGTATAATCCATTTATCTGTTTAACTTTTAAATAAGATTTCGTAAAATTAACTTTCATTGTAAGATTTGTATAGAATTTAAATTTATTATTTGTCACATTTACCCACACAAATTTTATTTTAATTATAGAAAGAAATAATGAAAATAGAATTATTAAATTATTATAGACAAATATTTTATTGACGGAAGTGAAATGCTGAAGTTAAGAATTACGAAATACAGTATAATAATAAGTACTTACATAATAAGTCAAATACATTGAAATACGGCTTCTTAAGGCCACGTATTATACTAAGATTCTAAATTTATATTCTAACTTTCTCGATCCAATAATTATCGTGATAATAAGGCACATTTAAAAGAATACAAAATTTAATATTATTTTGTAAAGTAAACTTTAAATAATTGATTTAAGAATGATTTCAATGAAATAGTGATGACATTTATTTTTTCTTTGCAAGTTAATTTTAAAAACCTTTTTATTCAATTATGGTTATAGATCAAATTAAAGAAAATGTAATTTCTTTAATGATTCCTCCAACATAACATGTATCAATTAATCAGCAATTTCATAATACAAAACAGAATTCAAGTTTCCTTAAACCACTATTTGTAAAAGAAATATTTTATACCATAAATGAAAATAATTGAAATGGCATTTAATGATTATTAGATTTAGATTGATTTCTATTATTTAATAATGATTTATTTTAAAATTTATTTTGATTTAAACTTTTATTTCGAGCTTAAAAATTGTGTACAGAATGGAGAAATAATTGTCTGAGATTAAAATTTCTTAGACTTGTTCTGAAAATAATGGTAGTTTGTTTTCTGAAGACACTAAAAAGAAACTATAATTGAAACAGCGCCTTATTCGTAACAAGATCCGAAAGCTATCTTTTTATTCAAAAAGTTACTAGTAAAGTTTCTAATTAATGGAATCGTTTCATTTTTCCCCTTAATGTTTTGCATTGCGTGCTACGTTGATATAGTGTCGTATAAGGTAACAGGTAAAGAACTGACGCAAACATCGCATCATATAAAATACATCGTACAATCGGCCATTGATTATATGGTCCTCCCACACAATTTACTTTAACGACTACAAGTTTCTTTTTATTATGATACCGATTCTTGATCTTAATACTATATTTCTTTATTCAGATTAATGCGTAATATAACGCTTTGTTGATACTTCTGGATGCTTGAACATTAAAATAAAAATTCTATCCAGTGCGATAAGAGTATAACAAATTTTCAAATGGAGGCATTAAAATTTAAATATTTCAAAAAGAGCAAGAGACTTAGTGCAATATTATTCCTGATATAATGTATTTTGCAGCTCTCATTCTTTTATAATGTATTTAAATTTTATTTTTATGCTATACTAATGTCAAGAATAAAAAGTTCTAAGATAGATATTTACATTTTATCTTGCAAGGAAACATTATGAAAAATTGTTATAATAGAATTTAAAAAAAGGATGTTAGATTAAATTTTTGGAGTATATACTGAGCTAATGGATTTGACACAAAAAGAGGGAAAAATTATTGATGTTTATAACAAGGAAAAAACTACTAATGATGGCTGGTAAAAACGTGACAGTGATAAATGATTGATGCTTGATACTTACTTTGGAATTGTTTGCTGTGCTTATCCAAGCGGAGATTGGCACCACCAGAGTTTAAAATGACACGAAGACAGTTGATATTTTCTGTACAGGTACAAGTTAACTCGACCTATAGTAATATAAAGGATTGTAATATCAACCTATTGTTTGCACAAGATAATTTATGCAATTAAATGTCAATTTAACATAAATTGTATAGTTAAATTTCATCTTCAATGTCAAAAATGAAATAAGCGAATGAGCAAGATTTAATATTGAAAAATATCTTTTCTTACATTCGTGACGAAAATTACACAATAAAGTGGAAAAGAAAATCGCTCTCTTGTGTTTATTAAATTTACGAGTAAGCGAACCATTATTTTTCCGACCTAATTGTGTAATATTAATTATGCATACATTGATGAAGAGCAATATTATGATGAAAATAATTTATAAATTGTAATGTGTCAATTTTTTTATACATTGATGTAATATCAATACAACACAAATGTATTGATTCCCATAACCATTTTTAAAAGCATACAATTGCAATAAACGTGCATTTAGTACACACAAATACATATTTCTAATGGATATAAATGCCATGCGACTACATAAATATTCAAAATGTTTACTCTTACCTTTTTATAGCAGGTGATATATATAGGCAATTATTCTTATCTAAATAACCAATGATAAATTTGCAATAACTCATGACTAAAATGAATTAAATACTTGAGTTACTTTCATAATTTATTACTGAAATATAAGATTTCAGATATTTTCATACTTATGCATCTAAAATAATATATAACTACAAATAAATAATATCGTAATTATCGTTATTGTTATTTTTTCAGTTACTATTTTGTGTACATTTAGAACTAAATCTTATTTAAAACAGACATTATTATTGTAAAAAAAAAGGATAACATTTTCCAGTTTAATTAATAAAGGTATTTCATATCTGTTATTAAACAAAATTTGTGTGATTTCTCAATTAGCGTAAACATTATCACTTATTAAAATACTTTTATTAAAAGTGCATAAGTTTAGGTGACAAAATTATCATCTTTATAAAAATAAGATGATGATGAAAAATTTAATATTACCAATTAATGATCATTTGTTAATATTTGTTGTTAAATAAATTATTATATTATGAATGCAATAATTATATATTTATTTATAGTATGTATTTGCTTATATATTAATTTATAATTGTTACAGTTATAAATTGTTAATAGTATAATTTATTGCAACTTTCATTGTATTTTGTTATTTATTAAAACCGTGGATAATTTATTTGTTTTTTAATTATTAAGATATTAATTAGTAAGGATTTTTCTACAACTATACGAATAATGCAGTACTAAATATGCATGCAATAAAATTATATAAAACATATTATAAACTAATATGAAATCAATGAAGCGGTTTATGGGGAATAAAATTTTACAGATCAAAAATTTGTAGTAAATTATTAGTTTATTAGTCTCTTAAAATAAGGGTCGTAATTATATGATAGTATAAAATAAAACTATATTGACATTATACTAGAATAATAGGATTTTTGACTAAGTTTTATTTAATTAAATATTATTATTATGATATCACAAAAATAAAAAATTAATCAATAACAAATAAATTATAATAGGAAGAAAAATATACTACTTAGATATATTTTTCAATTTAATATTGCACTGGCCAACGTATTTTAAAAATGATTGTATTATTTTTCAAAATAAATATAAAACATCTTTTTTATCTTAGCGAGATATAAAAATAGGATTATTTACAATAACACTTAAAAGTTTTCAAAAAAGAAATACAAAAATACATACAAATATACATATATAAAATTAACACGCACACAAATATACAGCAAGGTATAAATGATTTATACCATTCTCAACAAATTTACTTAATAATATTTAAAAATAAATAGTCTTTTAAAAAAATAAAATCAATAATGATAAACACACGAGATCCATTTTTACAGTTATTTACACATATATACAACAATGTTAGTAAAAAAATATATGTTATTAAACATTGATTTAATTTTTTTAAGCATGTTAGAGTTAGTTAAATATTGTATATATTTTGCATAATAAGGAATTTATGGTTTTACTTAATTAAAAAATAAAAATGTAACAAAAATTTATTTACCAAAAACTCTGATCAAGGTTAAAATGTTTGCTAAACTTAATTTAGCATTAGAAAAAAAAAATGTAAAACATGTCTTAGCATTAGATAAAGCTGAATTAAATAAATATGACACAACGTTATGAAGAGCAAAAACAACTTTACACAGCAAGCACATATCATTTTCGGTGCAATTGAATAAAAATTCATAATGAAATGAGCATGACAAGTGTGCTATGTTAATTGATTTGTTTACGATAAATTTACGTACATAGTCGTTCTCAGTCATGGATCCATCAAGCTGAATAAAGCGATTTTCTAATCGTGTTACTTGATCGATCAGCCTCAGCAACAAAAGTTTAGTGTCACCAACGTCGCTGTCGCTGTCTTCTGTTCTCGTAGCTGTTTTCTGTAAGATAAATGAGATTGTGTAAGTAGAAAATAGTGCAAAAATTTAAATTTTTTATGACTATAAATTGAAGTTTTTTTTTTCTTGTATAGCAATATAATTCAATAATAAACATAATTTGTTGATGATCTAACTATATTTAATTAGTAAAAAAAATTGCGTACATTTTTTGCGAAAATCAATTAGAATGATTCTTTTACAAACAGTAATTTGTTTTTAGAAAAATAAATAAACATTGCATAGATATATATTTTTTAATTTTTCATTCAAATATTAAAGAAAATTAAAAAGCTCATTGCAAAATAAATATTTACAAAAATTTTGAAATCTAATTTTATTAATCAGTTTAATTATTGTTTAGTCGAATTTTTTTTCTATGTTGCCACAATTTTTTACATTATTTTATTATCACAAAAAGTTGTTAAATTTTTTAACAGAAATGTCATGTAATTTCTTGTATTAGTTAAATCAACAATAAATCGCGACTGTATATTGATTCTATTTAAAAGCAAATCATTATGTTAAATTAAAATAGAGAAAATTATTTAAATAGAGGTTTTTGAATTTTGTTTATTGTCAGAATATCAACATGCATTTTGAATGAGTAAAAAAATGTTTGCCGATAAAAAGCACAACATGAACAACTGAAATGAACTCGTGTGCTAGTCACCATGATTTGGGCGTTCCTGACAAATATAAATTATAAAAAAAATATAGACATTTTATCGAAGATTGTTAAAAAGATTCCACGTACATGATGCATTCGGTTTCTGGATGCTCGCGGTGGGTTATTACGAAACGCGTTCAAGCTGGAAGCTCCATCCGAGTCTAGGAAATTTCTATAGTCCTGATTGAACTCGTTGAACTCTACCAACCGTCTTAACGTTTCGTCATCAGGAGCTTCGCTATATGTTTCGCTGTAATATTTCTCCTGAAATAGCAAAATTAATATTAATATATCAACTCGAATTTCGTTTAAAAATTCTTGATTCTAAACAATCTTTGTATAAATAAATAAACCTTTGAATTTTGTTTACAAATTCTTAAAATTCATTCTAAACAATCTTTGAATAAATAAATAAATCTTTGAATATGTAAACAGTATTGAAATCTTCTCACAATAAATGTTTCATACAAATTACTTAAATTTGTGTACGTGATATTAAAATGTGAAAATGAATTAATTTATAATACCTGATAATTATCCCAAGCATTTTCAGAGAATGAAGCATTACTAATACTCCATTTCTCAACATCGCTGTCGGTGTTACAAAGAGACTTATCGCAGATCTTTTTGATTGATTCTGCAATGTTGTCCTTGTGTTGTGAACCGAACCTCATATAAGGGTGATCTTCTTCCTCGGAATCGGAAGAAGACACAACGGAAGGCCGACAATTTAAAATGACTTGCGGCGTGGGATCACTTGCAGTGCTTCTCTCGATACTGAACTCTTGATTCGCCGCGTATCCAGAGAAAGACTCGGATTTGTAGAGGCTATTCAGATGACCGTATTGGCGATGCCGATTGGCGCTCGATTTACGTGTGGAACGCAAATAATTCGAGCTCCCGTCGCTGCCTCCAGAATTGTTTTGCGACGCGTTGATGCCATCTGAGCCGGACTCACTTTTACGACTCTGCATAATGTAACATAATTATTTATATGACGTGTCTTTCATGTAATACTTATTACTAATTTTATATATTCAAACATATACATAATGTATATATAAACCCTTTTATTAAATTTGAATATATTGTTATACGTACCACAGGTTTTTTGCGTAAACGGTTCTTCTTCCGACGCAGAGAGCTATTTTTGATGATACGATCATCTTGGCTGATGCTATCTTCTACTAACGTTGATGTTAACGTATTCATAGAATCTCTCCTGAAATATAAAATATCAGTATAATATAGCCTTTAATTTAAAGGATAATTACATTAAATGAATAATGCATCAGAACTTACGAGTCATCGAACGAAGCCGATTTCGTTGGTTTATCTGCCACGATTTTGTTTAAGGCAGTCTCGGAAATGGAGAACTGGGAAATCGGATCATTTGATTGTTCCGAGGAGGAGCCGTTTCTTATTTGCGTGATACAAGAAACGCTCCAGGGCCTGGGATCGTTTGTTGTCTTTCTCTTTGAGCGCATAACAACTTTCGGCGTGCTTGAATCAATCGGTACTGGCCGACGATTGTCCTCGCTGATATTGTCGTGATCGGATGTATCAGCAATTTCTTGCGAAATGGTCTGCGAGGAACACGCGATGTTTAAATCGCCACGCCGATAAGTCACAACACTGCTGCGTAAGTCTTCCGACGAAACGGAATAACGCTCGCCATCAGACTCCCCGGTTGTATATTCACCGCTTGCATCGCAGCTATCGAGAACCTAATCAATAAAGTAAATTATTATTATTATATGAAGATAATAACTTCTTTATAGACAAATCTATTATTTTTAAAAGTATTATAAAATCATAATTCATATTTTATGAATTGGATTATAAAAACATTAAATTTAATCATTTATTGATATCTTGTATGTGTAAAAAGATACTGTAATATTTAAATAAATGTGTTTTTATTTTCTTAACAAAAATTATTTAAAATTTAATTCCATTTTGATTCACATTTTAAATCGAATGATAATTGTTTAAATAGTTTTTCTTACCTGTGTTTTGTCTTCATATAATGGATGTAATTTCAGCCATTCCTTGATCCTAGCATACTTGGTTTGACTGTTGCTACTAACGCCCTTTTTCTCCAACACCAATGATGGAATTATCGAACCTCTTGAAGTGCTGCCGCGATTTTCCTCTCTGACCAGTTTTTCAACTTCCGTGATCAGTCTTCGAATCCTGTCGTTTTTAGACTCGAAGTCGCTATCGTCTTGGTCGTTCTCGCTGCTGGCGTGATTTGATACGCCATTGTCCTTGGCTGGATCAGTTTTTCCGGTGTCGTTTTTGCTATTTTCACTCGTTCTGATTTGCGGGTCAGGTGTCAATGTTGCGTCCAAGTCAGCTTGAACTTTGACATTGGTCTTTTTGTTAGATTTCTCCGCAGACTTCTTATCGTCTGCAGATGTGTAGATCCATTCTTCCTCAGAAGAGTCATCGACCACGTTCGGACACAAGTCTCGACATTCAGTTTCGGATTCTGTGTCAGGATGTTTGAAATAATAAGTCCCCATGTTTGACAAGCTTGTGTTCCATCTGAAAATTTCAGTCATACTTTTAGAATATTTTGTATTTTACGCAACGAATTAAAATACAGTACAAATAAATATTCAAACAAAGTTGAAGCTTTTTTAATTGATTTTTCATTTTAAATTGACAAAATAAAATTGGTTGTAAACAATGAAACATTTTTTGAAATATAATGATAATTTCGAAGAAAAACTTACGAATTAAATGACTCGTCAGCTTGTATCTTTGTAATGCCATTCATAGGCGAGGACAACAATGCAGTTGTGGTCGAGTCGTTTTCATCACACGACTCTTTAATTGACTTTGTTGTCATTGGCACTTGATTCGGTGTGGGCGGCATGATAGTTTCTCTTTCTCTGCCTTCCTCGTTGTCGGACGGAAATGCAGCGCGCGCAGCTATCCTGGCGTCCTCAAAAACCGTGTCGATTACATATAATTTGTCCAGCTCATCCTGCAAATTTCATCATCATTATTAATATTGTTAAGTATGAGTGAAATTACAAAATTCTATATAAGAATTTATTTTCTTATTTGCACATGCCTTAAAATAAATTACTATGAACAAACGTCAGATTATTTATTGAATTTTTGTTTGATTGAATATTGAAAGGCATATTGCAATGATTTGTATCCAAACATATTGGTAAAGACAGAAATTATCGTGACAAAAGGTTGTAACGAACTTCCATTCGGTGCAGTATATTCATTTAATTAAATTGGCAGAACATGTTATTTTATCATGACTCTCCTCTTCTGTCAAGATAAAGTATTTTATTGCAACGCTCATTTCATTCTGTATACAAGTAACTAACTCAAAATATGATTTATCAGATAAAAAGGAAAAAATCTTAATAAATTGAAAAAGGAATTGAGAGAATTTACTAAATAAATTTAGGGGAAATGATCTTAAATATTAATAATCTAAAATATGTTCATACGATGAAAATTGTATAAACTTTTAATATAAAATAAAGACAACATGAAGAAGCTTTATTTAAATCTCTATAATTAAAAAAAAATATTTAACCACTTTTATCTACTAGATATTAGCTATTAAAAAGTATTTGCGATAAACTGTGCATTCAAAAAATCAAAGAATTCTTCGGATTTCAGAAAAAAGTTGATTAAATAATTTAGTATGATTAACATACTTCTTTCCTATTCTTAACTAATTTATAAAACATTCTTAAAGAATTTTAATGATAGATTGTTAAGTAAATTCCTCAACAAGTTTAAGCCCTCGTTGCAAATATAATCATTTAAATGTGATTTTCCCGTTATAAAATTGAAGTTAATTTTTTTATCATTCAGTACTATTATTATAAAACGAATTTAACTAAGAGGCAAATAATTCTTTCAACATTCCATCTTAATTAGACTCACCTCAAAGTACGATCCGTCGTCAGCGAAACGGTCGGATGTCGTTGACGTTTCGCTGTCCGAACACTCTGCTTTAGTAGCAGAGCCAAGCAAGCCTGCTTCGCACAGCAGTAGGGGACTTCTCTTCTGTCCGGGTGTAAATTCGGACGAGCTCGAAATCGGCTCACTCGTCTCGCCTTCCTCTTCTCTTAACCCCTGACTAAGTCGAGGATGTTTGATGACTGGTTCCTCGTCACTGTCGCTGCTCACAGTTCGAGCGTTCGAAAAATTCTGCAATAAAATAAAAACAAAATTAATACATTTTGTTTTCTTGTTTTTCTATTTTGTATACCTATAATTATTTTCCTTCTTTTTTTATTATTATTTTTTAAAACAATCATCGTATCTCCCTAAGTATTAATTTACAATTTTGTTTACAGTTGGCACCCCGTTGGTTGCACAACTGCAATTCTTGGAACTATTTTGTAAAAGTAATTAACGCCATTTGAATCTTGAAAGTCTCGGACGTGTCATGGAGAGCTCGTTTCTCCTCGCAGATCCAAGATACCGAACTCCGTTGCTTGACATTTTCTCGATTGAGTGTACGGGGTTAAAAGGGTCGACTTTATCATCGATTTAGCATAATATCTACGGAAGGGAACAACGGTTCAAGGGAAATCAAACGGAATTATCTTCAGCTAATTCGTATATACACGCGCAATTTTATTACTCTTTTCTGTGTTGTTGTGTTTCATTTTTCTTCTGCTTTTAATGGAAAAAGTTTCATGATTGAAGGCAAATGACGTGACGTAAGAAAAAAAAGAAGAATAAGAAGAAGAATGATAGCCGGTTGGATCCAAGAGAAACGGGAGCTACGATTATTTTAAGGCATTAAAGGTAGGCTTGCGTGTCGAAAAGGTCAGCGCGGGAATGCCGACAACCGCTTGCGTCAAGTAGATGCATACTTGGTAGCAAAAATATTGGTTTGGTCTTTCCACCAGCTAATTCATGATTTTATCCGACTAAGTGTGCGCAAACTGCCATTCATTATCCGACTTTTTTTTAAACTATTGAACTATATTTGTATTCCAAATTGTATTGCCTGCTGATTCTTTAAGGCCTAAAAAATTATTCACTTTATCTGGTAGTGAAAGTTCACAATTTGTATGCAATTAAATAATGAGACTTTAGCTCAAGGATGGAATGTTGACGTCGAGATTTATGGCATTTGAGTTCAATTTGTTTTTGAGTATTTTTTCGGTTTTTTTTTCTTCTTAATAAAGTTTTAATCATTATTTGAAACAATGATTTGTTATTTTGTTTGATGATAACTTTTTTTTAAATTATTTAAAGCAATAGCAACTTTTATTGCTTTATTTCTTGTACCATGAAAGACAGTTTTCATCGGCTTTTTCGGCATATTGCTACTTTGGGAGTAATATAAGGGGGAAAAGGTCCTTTTTTATTCTGTTTACCACGTGATATTTTGATTTCTTTGAGCAGGAATAAACATTTCTTTGACCTCGGCGCGCATGGTCCGGTGATGAATAGATAGCACGAGTTTTGGTAAAGGCTATTCAGTTCAAGTTCAATAAGGGATTTTAGGCACAAAGAAATATTTGTGGCTTTATATAATATAAAAGAAGATGACTCAAAAACTGACGTGAATAAGGCACGTTCTTGAGGCGAATGCAGGAAAAATAGAACTGATACATTGCGATCGATGCATTATAAATGAATCATCGATCGTAGATATAAACAAGTTTAAAAGTAACGTAAGAGATTAAAATTATCTTAAATAAACAGAATTTTTAATTTTAACAAATAAGATAAGCCATTATTAAATTTTACGTAAGATCAATAAATATCTTTAATAAACGTCAGAAAAAGTACATTTTATAAATTAGAATTTGGATTTTTTTAAATTACCATTTAGGCATTTTATTATCATTTATATGAATTATATTCTATTGTTTGTCTTCTTTTTTTAGATTAACTGTAAAATAAACTGACATCAATAAAAGTTTAAACTCGTCTTTTATGCGTAGCATTAATTTTTGTATTGTAATAAATGAATTTGTATGAGTTAATCTAACTGTAAACATTGTATTTGTTCTTCTTGTTTAAAAGAATTTGTGAACAAAAACTGAAAAGATGTAACAGGTTTATTCATATTTTATGGACACAGAGTCACAGTGTGCATCTCAGCGAGTGCAAAAGGTTTTGCTGAATACTGTTTGAAACACACAATACTACCTGTGTTTCAAATTCTTTAACACCATGTGTGCTTATTAAGGTCAGTAGCTTGAGAATGGACGGTACATTTAAACTTCTGAAACAGAGGATAATACCATTTTTGGAAAAGTATACAAATTATGTTAAAAAATATATCTTTACAGATTCAAACCGATTTCTTTTAATCATTTAAAATAGATATTACAACTCAATCATTTATTAAACTGGATACATGACTTTTACTTTTGATAATCTTAATTACAAATGTCGACTGTGTCTTGGATGAATGATATTTTATGAGATCAGAAATGAAAATATCTTAATTACATATTTACAGGTTTTGAATTGAATGCATCATAAAATAAATGCATACAATAAATTATGTTTTTTTTTCTCTATTAAAATTTTTTGCATACATAGTTTCTACTTATTTAAAAGTTTCTTGACTTTATATTATGTAATAAATTTAAACATTTTTATTTTATCAATTTCTTGAAAAGTGTACGTAAAAATGTTTTTTTTCCCCCTTTTTTTTAGTAAAACTTTTTAAATTTAATTGATTTTAATATTATTAAAGTTTTACGAATTAACATTTACAGTAATTTATTATTAATAAAACATGCATTTAAAATTATTAATAATGAGATGAATAAATCTTGAATGATTTACGTTCTAATTTTTCTTTATATGTTTATCAGTTTACAAGAAACGATTCATTAAGAAATTTATTTATCTGCGTTATTCAGAGTTAAGTGTAACATATTTTCATTACTTTTTTGTTGCAATAAAATTTAAACAAGTCATTAAAATAATTGTAATTTAATTGCAATCAAAGATCTAATCGTCACATATATTTTACGTTTTATGGGACTTTAAAATGAGATGAAACACATGCATTTTGATGTACAATTTTGCAGTTTGATTACTTTTTTAAAAAAGAACAAATATTATAATAAAATTTATCTGTCGTACCTCATTTTCAGTGAACAATTCTCCAATTTTTTCTACACTGTCTAATAACTCATTAAGAGAAATGCGCTTCATATTTTTAATAATTAATTGATGAAACAGAACTAAGTAGAAAAAGTGATGAAAAGTAATGTACTGTAAGTTGTCGATAATAATTTGGTACAACATGATTGAATTTTTCGTAGTACTGGAAAAACTGTGAGCACTGTACTTCTGAACTTAACACTTCCAAAGTTTCCCGATGAACTGAAGAAAATTTGTTTTACACTTCCCTTAAATATACAAGCATCCCTTTTGTTTGATGAAGTCTACCTGCATTGGCCGTGTTAGGCTCATCCCATTTTAATTATTTACAGTTTCTGACCTGCCAAACAAGATAAATGACGAAAAAAACCCTTGATTTATGTTAATATATTCAAAATTTTCCCAAATTTTCTGAGAGATTAGAATTCCAATTTCGAAAAGAATATGCAGAAGTTCTTTTATTTATTGTGTATCCCCTGAAAGGTGTAAACTCACTTGTACCTAATAAGAAACAGATGTTGTTAAAGAAAGTTTGACCAAAAAAGAATAATGATATTTTGTGTGATAATGAAAATTGTTGTTGTTGTTTTTGATTTTATTTCATGTACTACATGCATAGTTTCAAATGTAGGTACTTCTTAATATGTCTGATGTTTATATACTTGAAATTGATAAATTTGTTTTTTAATATCTTTGAGATGAGAAATAATATTGAGGTTGTTTTATCTTTTCTCATCTATCTGCATACAAAGTGTAACAACTTCTTGTGAATCGCTGTATTCTAATAGAAAACCATTGTTTGTTTAATGTCTTTATCAAGTATTTATCTTATTGCTTCAAGTTTTTTGAAATGTTTGCTAATTATGCTGAATGAACTGCCATTAAGTACTTACATAACTCTGTATATGTTCAGCTTTATTTCGTTCAAGATTGCATATAAATACATTCGAAAAAAATATTTGAAAGTTCCTAAAGAACAAGCATTAATATACATTTTAATTATAAATTAAATAAAGAAAATGCTTTTTGAATTGATGGTGTGCAATAAAAAACATTTTAATGATACTATAATTTGTAGTCGAAAAATTTCTGAAAGTAGGTTTTAAATTTTTAAATTTAGGGTCATACTCAGAATTTGCCTGGAGATGCGCTTTTTAGCATATTACTTTTTTTCAGAGATAATTTAGTGTTTCGAAAACATATGGTTTGACATTTCTATTCAAATTTCAATAACTTTTATCTTGCTTAAATAAGTAAGGGGAAAATTGAGTTAGAATCTAGCAAAATTTATGACCGAATTCCAGATCCTACATACATACGATGAAATGTTGAGCAAATGTCACGATAACATCTGGAATTTGATTTGTTCAATTAGTCTAGATTTTTTCAAAGATATGCTGTGATTCATTAATTTTATATTTTATGATGTTACATTTAAATTAATTCAATACCAGTAAATTACATTGCTGTGATTTTTTAATCGATTAAAAATCAAATTTATTAAAGCTCAAGAATCAGATAATCAAAGCAACGTATGATTTAAAAACTACCCAGATTCAGTTTATAATTATAAATGGCATTTAAAGCACATTTTATTCATATCACATACAAGTTTATTATTCAAGCCACAGATTAAAGATTCGGATGTTGATTTTCTACTGAATTCATTTATGAAGTAATTTTTTTAAAAAAGAATTGTATTATATTTATTGCTGTTAAGGTAGTTTATCTTAAACATAATGTAAAAATGTTTAATGACTTAATGTTTTCATGTAAAATTATTTGTTGTAAGATATATGTTGCTATTTTTGAACTAGTCTTACTAACAGTTATAATTATTCTATCTATGAGAAATAGTGAAACATATTTCTTTAGTTGATAATAAGCTGAAAGAAGAAACAATGTATATTATGTTTCTGTTCATTTGTTGATAAAAATTGTTATTTCCTGAGTAAACATTTACATGAAGTGTAGTTCA
Source organism: Idris sp. 1 HC-2018 (assembly GCA_022817325.1). Taxonomy (NCBI): domain Eukaryota; kingdom Metazoa; phylum Arthropoda; class Insecta; order Hymenoptera; family Scelionidae; genus Idris; species Idris sp. 1 HC-2018. The sequence continues at coordinate 6,619 of JABFPM010000934.1, read as the reverse complement.
GCTAATTAATCTCAGCAAATCTTCATCAATTAACATCGAAACACTTTATACCGGTTTTATGTCCATTGTTGTCTACATATAGTTAGCAATTAGCATTGCTATTGTATGGAAATAATTTGAAAACAAGACTTTAAGATTTTGTGCGGGATAAGTTAAAATAAATAGTATGATACGCTATTTGCCCCGAATTACAAAATTACAGTATTACTTTCATATTTTGCGTTGTGTAACTATCAACAATATTGATTAGTTCAGTGCACTAAATACTTCAAGTTAGTTCATAATGAAATTCATTTTAACTTGATTTCCTAGCTTGAAATTTAATAACATAAAATGAAAGTATTTTATTTTTTTGGCAAATATTCTATTGTTAAAAAGAGAGAAAAAAACTGAGCTGAAAAGTACTTTTCATGGTTTTATTTTTAGAAAAAGAAACATTATCCAGCAGTGTTTTCACTATTCTATTGAAAGTGAAAACATTTATAAAAATTTCCAAATTCAAACTTCACGCTAAACAAAAATTTGTCGAATGCGTGTCGAAAATGCAAACTCATTGTGCTAGAAAACTTTTCTTTTCTTTAAACAGATGATTTTAAAAGTGCTTTCTTTGAAGAGCTATAAAATATTTTAAAATTTAAAATCCTTCATTTATTGTAAATACTTGCCAAAATGTAGACATTTTATACACAATAGAAGTGTAAAATGTATGCTAATTTTAAATTTAAATAATATCTTTTTTACTTTTAAATACAATATATACCTTCAACATTAGTAATTTACATTAAATTGTAAAATCTTCTTTGTCTTAAAATCGGTGTTAAGGTAGATTTATCGTAATTTTATACTTATTATTACAGATACAAAAATGAGTTATCTAAATCCAACAAGACAAACCCTTTTCTCTCATCTAGCAAAAAAAAATGGAAAAGAAAATTGAAATTTCACCGCAATTGATAATCATGTCAAGTAGAAAATTAAATTATTATTTGTGACTGAACGTATTCGGAAATGCATGAACGTCGCCTGACAGCGACCGGGACGATGAATCACGGCGAATTTGATAAACAAACAACGGAGAGCGGTATCGTTATCACGACAACCTGCGGAGATAAGCGATGTTAATCCGCCGTGAATCGAGTCGGCGCGTGATAATCGATGCGTGACTTCCGACCGACGTGCTCGGCCTTTGTTACCTGTGACTAGTGAACGTGTAGCCGCACAGGATGAAGGATACACGTGTCATTAATAATCCGCGCTACGAGTACGCACAAATGCATGGTTATGCGAAACCCTCTCTCTGATATTCAATTATTATTATAGCAGTTCAAAAGTAAGTCAACCAGTTCGCCTGACCTGGGCGATGGCTCACGGGTCCTCACGACCCATTTTTTTGCCCCTCGTCGTATCGTTTGCGAAACAATAATTGTTTTTGCCTTCTGTCTAGAGAAACGAATCCTTTTCGACTGCCAAATTAATAATTCATAAAGCAATTTGCAGCGAGGAAATGTTCTTTTCATAACCTCGGGGAAGTTTTAGTGAGTTTTGTTCAGAGTCCAATTTGTAGGATTCGTTGTGCAAACAGTTATTTCAGAACCACTGCAACTTCGAGCGATGATAATAAAATTATTTTTACTGTATTTGTTACGCATTCTTAAAAAGCGTTTTTAAAATTCATATTTAGAAGAAAATGTATAAGAACAGTAAAGAAATTTTTCTATACAAAGTTAATTTTTATCTGAATTTATAATAATTATTGTAAAGGTATTATTCTTATGCTGAATTCAAAATTGTATAGAATTAGATTTAATGTTAAAAAATGACTACATTTTTCATGTAGTATAATTACAAAAGAGAATCAAAGAAACATTCCACCTACAATGGCACTGTGATGATAATATTGTAATTATAATTGCCACGATTCATGTAGTGTTTTTGTTGTCCAGATTATGCTTATAATTACCATTCCGTTTTCTCCGGGTAAGCGTGCCATATAGCTAGAAGGCTCATATTGCTCACAGCTTTATTACAGTATAAAGTATTTTAGTATGAATTATATCTTATATTTTACGACGATATTTTAATAGCACAAGCTTAATCAATTCATATTTAATAGTTTAATTAAGAAACCACAAAAAATGCCTACTATATATGTATCACTATAACTTTAACATAAAACATTTTCAGCTGTACAAGTTCACTTAATAAACCACTTTTTTGATAAATAATCAAAAACAACTTTGAAGTGAATATAATTTTATTCTAATTTTTCCAGGCACAGTTTCTTTCACTATGCCGAGCAATTTATAATTTCAAAACAAAAAGCAAATTCATTAAATGTTCTTCTCCGTAACTGACTTGCATTTAAGTATATTGAATATCCTTGCGTGTAATTGATTGCGATCTCGCCGTGAATTAAATAACATTATGACCAAAAATGTTGGCTACCGGTTTTGCTGTACACCGCCAAACTATTTAATAATGTTAATAACCGGAGCTAATTCTGACAAGTTCGTAGAAACTAGTACTTTTACGTATGAATGCCCTCGAAGAATACTTTCTTAGAAGGCGTAAGGAAGAACACAGAGTAACCCCGACTTCCATGGTTAATAACGATTTCCTGCTTCAGATAAAGATAATCTTCGCAGGAAACTCTTATAGAGAGAAGAACTCTTATAGGAGCCAACCAGTCAGTAGCTCTTTCTATCTTGTATTCTAATAATTTTCATTCGAATGCTAATTTCACTATATGAACATCAACATTAATCATAGGTAAAACGAGACCCCGGCAGGATTGTTCAAAAAATTAATCACCTTCACGACGGCGTTATAAATTGCGGCAATTATCACCATTGGAAAAGGCAATGTTTTGATAACGAATGGGATATATAGAATTATGATTTTATTTGTCATACCAAGCTTGGCATTTAAATGAAAATTTCAATCCAGGCATTTAAAAGCTGAAAAATAACGTTTCTGTCAGCGTCCATCAACGTTATTTATTATTCGCGGTTCATTAACGTGTAAAACTTTAGCCATAAGAAAAAAAGTGTGACCATTTTTGTGAACCATGTGATGAAGTTCCGCAGTCATTTCAACGTCGAGTAAACAAGAATCATTGGGTATAATACAGCAGTTATTGACACTTGGTAAATTACAGTGAAACCTGTTTTTTACTTAACACTTTTACGAAAAGAACATCTTTAATTATTCAGTATGATCCCGGATGAAAAGAACAACACGAGAGATATAAGGTGAAGAGTTCTTCAAGAGGGTCGTATTTGTTCTTCAACGAGAAAGAAATGAAAAAAAACACGTGCTAAAAATTTTAATTTGCAGCTCCTTTTTTTTCTCGTACAGTTATTTTTGTTATCAAAAAACTTTCTCATTTAAATGAGATTAAAAAGTTTTGTTAAGATCTGATTTCAAGTACTTTGAATATTTGAAAGTAAATGTGGATAGTTGTTATATTTATTATACGAGATGCACGAAGATTTCTAGACCACTTTATATTTATTTACGGCAGCCAAAATAAATATTCACAATTTGTGTGTTCCAATATTTGAGAACAAACTGACTCTGCTCAAATAATTTTCGAGGGATAAAAACTTTCTAGAATGGGAAAAATTTTAATGTAACAATTGTTGATTTTTTTTTATAAAATGAAGGAAAAAAAGCCCGTGGCCTGGTTGATCAACAGAACCCGATCGCAGATAAATATTTAAACTACCAGATCATCATCATCATCATCATCATCACAACTGCTATTCTCGCAGAGTGTTTCATTGTTCCTAGAAAGTCATGCATTATTTATTTGGAACAAGAACCAGTGGTTTAGCAGCACTCTCGGAAGTAACAAAGTCATAAAAAATCCATAACCTTAATGGCTGTATTATTTCACCTGTTTTTATTGATCACTATTTTGATTTTGGCACGCGTACAAAATTAATTTCGCTTGGCAAACGATATAATTATCTCGCAAACTATGATCTCAATCATGATATTCAGGAGAAAATGCATTTATATAATTCAAGTTGTTATTTTTTTTCTCTCAGAGCGCAGTTTATGTCGTGATTATAAATAATATATAAACCAAGCAACAAGTTAAAAGTGATATTTTCATGTAGCCCGTAATGCTTCTGGTTTTGATTCACTTTCTAAAGAATCTGCTGCAAAATAACGTGAAACTTATAACAAATTTGTTTTGTTGAACTGGTTTTTCCAAGCAGGCGGGAAATTTGATAAGGTCTGCTTGTTTGAAAGAAACGAAATGCAGAATAAGCGAGGTTCGCGTGAAAGTTTTGAGGTGGCACAGGTGTAGTTAACTGCCGTTGAGTGAAATTATACGGCAAGTTGATAGAGGACCGATTGTTCACGGACTGCTAAATCCGCCGCGCAAAAATATTAAATTGCCAATCTCGCGACACGTGCTTGTTTACTGATTTCTCATTTAAGGCAAAACCGATGCTCTTTAGTCGGCTAAACTTGACTATCATTTTTCTCATGAATTACAATTTCTAGTTGATTGTGTTGTTTAAAGCTGCAAAATGCATTTCAAATTTAGTTATTTAACGTAAAACTGTTTGTAATGAGAATAAGAAAATAACAACTTGTTAATCATTGGTTTCATTTGACATAATAATCAATTAAATTTCAAATTTTATTAATTAAAATTGAAAAAAAAAATTAAATTAAAGCTTTGTATAATGAACGTAAGATAAATTTGAAAACTTAATGAGTACAAAGTAATAATTTCTCGGAATTGGTTTTCTTTTTTATAATGCCAAATAATTATGTGAACGAATTTTTCTTCAAAATTCACTTTCACAATTTTGAAGACTCTTTGACATGAAAATTTGAAGTGTAAAAATTATAATAATTTCGACATCAAAAGTTGTACTGTTTCTTTAAATGAAAACTTTTTATTTGAAATCAAATTAGTGAAAAAGAATAGCAAACTGGAACAATATTTTATATTCTTAATTATAAAACAAAAGTTTCTACTTAATAGGTAAATAGCCGATGTATCGTTTTCCTTTAATCTTGTTAATCAAATAGAGAATATTCGCATGACTTATTAAACAAAAAAGTGAAGTCAATATATGTATTGGCGAACAAATAAATTTTCTATTTCAATTGCTAATAGTGCATGAATCTTGTAGTTGATTACTTTTTTATTTATCTGTTCCACTGAATAAACAGTTGCCAATAACGTTATCGTAATTTTGCATATACATACTAATTTGAATAACGACATAAGCAACAGTTTTCATTGCGACTCATATATTAACTTGAATCTATATCATTTATCTACATAACAATTACATATCAAATTATATGTACGCAACGTATCATCATTCGTCATTTTTGAGTTTAATTTATTTCATTAATCAGGCGACCTCTAATCGATCAAGTATCCACAAAATTCTACGAAAAATGAAATTGACAACTGCCGTGGTACTGATTACTGGTTCAGAACATTTTCGAAGCAAAACTCATTACTTTTACAAGTAACTACAGTCAAGATCGACTGATTAAAGTGAAGATCTCTTATCGAACCTGATTTACTCTTGCTGAAACCTAAAACACTAATTTTTCTCCCCACAAATCATACACTGACATCCTGTCTAGAAACGTGCCAGGGAACCACTCCCGCAATACCTTAAACAAGAAAATTGCATGAGTGCGTGACTGCGTGTAATGCATGCGGGACTTTCTTATCAAAATCGCATTTAAAACAAAAAGTCTCAAATGAGCTTTTTTCTTCGCCGTGCAATCGCTTTGCAGAAAAGTCTATCAGCGAATTAAGTGCCGAGATAAAACGCAATACAGTAAACATATTTCCAAAATTACCCTGCATATGGGAACCACAATTACACGCCCGTTAAGAAACGCGAGTGACCTTCTTATCGTATGTAGACATCAAAAAGTAAACGCAGTTATCTCGACGTCATTAAGCTTGTAAAAGTTAAATATTATTATCTTAAAGTATTAACGGTTTACATATTTAGACACATGTGCGAACAAATTAAAAAGAAATTCAATAAAGCAAGCTCCCGATCAGAGTTTTGATAAACTCTTTAATGAATCTTGATAAATCAGATGAAATTTAATGAAACAGAATTTTTAAAATAAGGAAAAAAAGTTGTTATCCTGTACATAATTTGCAAGGAAAAAGCATCATTTATCCGTAAATGAGACACAGCAGCGAGTAACATTCTTATCAAATCGATGAAGCAAAAACGCAAATGATCTTTTTCAACCGGTATCGACCCTTTACTGGAAAAGTCGACGATCTACAAGCCAAACAAGATAAATGAAAAATAAAACTTGGAAATGAAGAAAATAAAAAGAAATACTGAAGAGAAAAAAAGCTAATCGGGGTGTAGAAGTGAAGGAAAATAAAGTTGAAAAAGTATATTGGCTGACGGGTTTGCGACGAAGCCAGATAAGGGCATGCTCCCTGCTCTGACACCTGGGAACCATTAATATCGACTGGCGAACACACGCGCATGTAACCGGACATAGCGAGACACCCGTGCGGGATTCGGAGGGTTAATTTGCGTGCGTGTATGCACAACTGCATCTCTCTTTCTTACTCTGTCTGCATGTATACCAGTGT
>JABFPM010000933.1:0-23775 GCA_022817325.1 Idris sp. 1 HC-2018 | reverse complement strand
TAAGACGCAATTAAATGTAATTCAAATTTCTCTACACGTCTCAGAAAATTCACTTACATTTTCCACAACAACAAAATTCAAGAAAAATTCCCACTTTTTCCACTCTTCCCTCTCGCTGGACACCATGTATTAATTTTAATACATTTTTTAAATTATAATCCATAAAACACCTTAAATTTAGATGCCTAACTTTACAGTGTTTTTACAAAATTATATTTCAATTTAAAATTTTGTTCAACAAGCGCTTTATCATATTATTATTACATTTAACTCAGTATTACGACTTTTTGAATGAAATTTTATTTTATATTTGTTTTAAAACATAAATTGTTTTAGTTATAAGATTTGCATATAAACTCGAATTATTTCTGATAATTTTAATTTACTCAATTTCTTCAACTTAATCAAACTGAAATTCTTTGGTGTTTATCAATAGTTACTTTCTCATATTTCTTATTTATCAATATTTTTACGAAAAAAAAGTTTTGCTAAATTAATTTTATATAGGAATGAACCTAAAGAGTTGAACTTTAAAATAAAAATTTGCTTATAGAAACACTTCCAATATTTTAAAATTTTTCGTTCAGAATAAAATTCTCAGCAAGCTACATAATTTTGGATAATTTACGATTACATTTGACAGAGTAGTTAGCAGTTGCAGTTTTATTTTTAAAAGTAGAAAAAAAATTGAAAACATATACATGCCAGAAAAGTAACAGTAATAAACAAACCATTGTTTCGTTCAACGGAATAAAGCTATGTTCAGATTCTAAAAAGTGTACTAAAAATGGTCCTATATTAATAGAGATTTGAAAATCGATCGTCGAAAAAAACTATTAGAGAGGGGGTGGGGGAGGGGGGGGGGTTCATGCTACTGTCACGAGTGCATTTTGAGGAAGAAAAGGAGGAGAAAAAATTATCGATTTAAATGTTACATAATTTAAGGTGATATATCAGTCACATAAGGGGGGGAAAAGACAGAACTAGAGAATTTTACATGTGAGTGAGAGAGACAACCTAAAATCGACTGTCATATCACATTAAGGATGGCCTTTATGTACTATGAAATTATTTTCTAACTTAAAGTGTGATTTATTTCTATAATGTGGAAATTGTGTGGTTTAGATACGAGATTTTTTTATATAATCATATTCGGAACAAGGACAGCTTGATTGGATCTACTGTGGACAACGATAATTTTTGTTAATTTTATATTTTTTTGTAAAAACGCACGATTGTTTACTAAAAAAACATGTTTCGAAGATTTTGCAGAATTCTTTGTAGGTTATGTAAACTAGCGTAACTTTTGAAAACTGTTAATGTCGGTAAATTAATTGAATGTTATGCAGTAAGACATTTAATTTGAGCAAATTAAAAGTTTTTTTGAAGATTTGAACTAAAATAGATACATTATTTGTGTTGAATTTTATTATCAACTATTTTTTTTAAGTTTTTATGTTGTTATCTGGGGGTTTATTTTTATTTCCTTGAATGCATGTATGAGAGTGTATAAAGTATTTTAATAATATAATTTGAACTATTATACTTTTATTTTATGTTGTTTATGCATAAGTACATAATGTTTTTTAAAACAATTCAGCGAATTATACTTTTTTTCGAATTGATGATTCTCTTCTCGGATTATACTAAACAATCTTCAAATAAATTAAGCCACATACGAAAATGATGTGTTTTAATTGAGTTGAATGAAGTTGAGTTCTGTTGTACATAGAAAATTAATGATTATTTGTAAAAGTTGCATGTAGAATCTAAAAAGAAAGATGATTATACTTGTATAAAAAAAAAGTTACTTGTTGATACAAAAATTCTAAAATTGATTTTTGACCTAATTATAAGAGTAAAACACTATAATAATTTTGTTTCAAAATTATGTTACCTGGATTAATATTATGTTATGTTATTAAATTTAGTTAGAGAAATTTTGTTTGCAAAATTAAAAGATACATTTTTCTGTACTGATAAGAAAGTGCTATGTTCCGTCGAAACGCTTATTGTTTTGTAAAATTTAGACATTAATTTATGATTTTAATATACTTGTTAGAATGATTCATAATTTAGATTCTTAAGAAAATGTACAGTATATGTGTCACTAATTTTATAACATGAGAATTCAAAATATTTATGTTCTCACAAAAAAAACCTAAATTCGACTAAAGCTATAAATTCTTTCAAAACTTAAAAAACTGAATAGGACACGAGTTTTTGGGAAAAGTCAGATTTGTGAAGGCGGTCCGAGAGTCGTAATCAGCGATTTTCGGTTGCTTCAAGTCAGTCTTTTCTAGTGTCTCGATCTAGAATAGAAATTTTACCAAAGTATCTTCTCCTCGTCGGATGTTGATACTTTGTGCATTCGTTCCAATTCTCACACAATCATACATTTTCCAAAAGCTCGTTCCTGCCCTTAACGTCATCCATTTTTTCGGTGGTTTTTATGCCTTTGAGGTTTTTCCATCCAGAGCCAATAAAAGATTTTTATATCTTTGGCTCAAAAATATTTGTTTTTATTTAATAACCCTTTCCTCAAACCAGTAAAAATTAAAAATTCACAAAACATGCTATATGTATTTTATTCTAAAAGTGTAAAAAATTTATAATACAAGAAAATATTTACACTTCTTTTATACTAGCAGAGAAAAATTTCTTTGAAAGTTATAATATACTTGATTGAAAAAATGTTTTACTACGAGTAAAAATAAAAAGAATTCAAATAATGTTCATAAAATTTCAACAGAAAATAAGGAGGTTTACCTAAATCATATAGAAAACATATGTGAAATTGTTGATTATTTAAAAATAAACACATGACACCCTTTTTACGCTTCAGCGTTTACAAAGGACATAACAAAGTTTAAACAAATACACTTTATAAAGGTCAATTTAAAAACATGCTATATCAATGCGGGTCGTGGCCCAGGTTAAAATAATCCATTCTTGCATTTGCATTTACGTCATAGGGAACCACGAAAACCTAAACCAAATAGGCGGCAGTGAGATTTGAACTCGCCACCTCCCAAATGTCGGTCACTTTATGTATTATACCAATCTGTTTGATTATTTACAGTTTATAATAAATGTATTCCTTCCTTACAATTTATATATTGTATACGTTCAAATTTCAATTAATAATGAATTAATGCAAACTTATGTACGAATTTTCAACTAACCGAGTTATTTTATAAATAAATTCAACATTTTTATTTCATAATAAAAATTTATTTTCAAGAGGAAACTATTTTTAAGCAATGTAACTTTGGAAAATCGTAGCGTATAAAATTCGAGAGCAAAAGCAACTTTGTCTTACGTATTGAAAAAGTAGGTGTACATTTTTTTCAATATCAACTTATATAAAGGCTACGTCTCGGAGATTTCTAGTATTGATCGCAAGCTAAATTATTGCTTCTCGTATGACTTTTTCGAAATTGTTTACTTATTTATTTTATATATATAAATAAATAAGGTAAATTTTTAAAACATTTAGTGAATTACAAAAAGTATTTTATAGTAAAGTTTATTTATCGACTCATTTTTAACATTTTCGAAATAAATTGTGAGACATTTTTTATATTAAACTTTTTTCGGGAAAATATGTTTGTTTTTTACTAAAAGCATTCTAAAAGACTGAAAATTATTAGATTCTAAAGTAAAATAAGAAATTAAACGAAGTTTCTTGCAACAAAATAAAATGAAAAATTTTAAATTTCCTACAAAGAATTTATACATTGTAGCAATAACATTTATGCAACTTATGTAAATGTAAAAATTCTTCTATTTATATCTAACGACTTCTATTTACTTATCAATAGATTGTCAAATTAAAAATAAAAGCTATTCAATTGTCCTTCAAGAAATCTTCTTAAGCTTACAATAAAAAAATAGTATCTGTTTTTTATAAAACATTACATTAATGATTTGTCTGATGCATTATTATATAAATAATACTAATGAATGACGTATAACCTACATTTGATTAAACAATCAAATCATGTAAAACTTTTCAAAAATACAATTTTCTTACTATTACATGCATCAGAAAGTTTGACAAAGTTGTTTTTCTAATGAACATAAAATTTGAGCTCACAGATAAAATAATTTAGTAAAAAGTTGTAGGTTCAAGTAATAAGCTGAAACCAGAACTTTCATGTAATAATTTAAAGTTTTAATACTTTTGTCCTTCAACTTTATTTTATTGCTGCAACCAGTCGAGTTCATCGTTCTAAAAATGTAAATTACACTTTAGTCAGCAATCCTTAGTCATTTAATATGATTTTTAATTGAAAAGTTATTTTATTTATAGTTTATTTCTATAGATTAAAATCTAATTAATTTGTTTACATGATGTTTCAAATAATCTATGAAAATAATTTTGAAATAAAATTGATGCTGATATTTTATAATAAACAATAAAATACCCTTTTATAATTTTCAATCATAAAATGTCAAGATTAATCGTAAAACGAGATAAGCTGACAATGAAGCTGGCTGTCAACATGCGAGCTTGCTGCAGCAAATCAGAATTATTACAGTAATGAAATATATTTCAGTCAATCAGATGTTTGATGTGTACTTTCACTAGCTATAATAGAATTAATTAATTATTGCATTCAATTCCCGAATTTTAATTTAATGAAGATAACAGTGAAATTGATTTCAACATAATAAATTGAATTGTTTTTTAGATCTGTTTCGGTCACTGGTTGGATAAAAACAAAGATAGGCAGTAAGCTATTTTTATTTTCATTATTTTCCATCCCATGTCGGAAAATAATTAAAATATAAAATTTGTAATTGTAACAAACAAAGAAAATTTAAATCTTTATTATCATTAATTTTTATTTAATTTTAAACAATGCATCTGTGCCACTATAAGTCGGCACAGGTTTTGTGCATAATAATTGTCAATTCTTTGATCATTTTATTTAACATAGCTCTTTTTCAACATTATGAGAACATAGTATTATATTTTCTTTGAAGAGACAAAGATCATTAAGAACGGAAAAGTGAGAAAGTAATAAAATTGATTCTTATCTACTCTTTCATGAACGAAAATGCAAATTATTTAGTTGTTGCCATTAAATTAATAATTAAATTGCATTTGTGTTCAAAAAGAGTTGATGTATTTGATTTTCTTTTTTTTTCTTCGTATTCTAATAGCTCTCAATGTAGATTATTTTTCTGTAATTTCATCGAGGAACGCATAGAAGAAAATTTGTGTTATTAAATTTTATCTCAAATAGCTAATCAACACAAATTTACATAATTGAAAAATTAATCTATGTTAAAGTTAAATTTTTTTAATATAAGTTCCAGTAAAAAATGAACAAATATAAGTAAGTTTCATTGTTGAAAAAAATATTTTTATCTTTGCAAATGATAATTAAATGCAATTATTATAAACAATTTTAATATTGTAGTATTCAAAAATTGATTTTTTAAAGAAAAAATTATCAAAGTCAGATTATTGATTCTTGGGTTATATATACAGAAAAAAGTAAGAGGTGAGGGTAGACACATTTAAAGTGCAAGGAGCATAATGCAAGTGGCAAACCACTATCGTTTAAAATGGTAAAACATTCGAAGCATAAGCAGTATTCTTGTTGCAACTTAAATCTTCAGCATTTAAAATAGGGCAAACAAAAGTATTTTAGATTAGAACTCAGTATTACATATGCACTAGAATCCAAAACATAGATTGGCTGGGATTTGAAGTGGAAACGCTTTTCATACGATTCAAGTGGTAAAATTTTGTCATTTAAGCTCCTTAACACTCAGATCGTACAATCCCTTTTGCTTGATGTTAGTATTTAATGAAGAATATTATTTCTACAAAGTTTTTTTTTCTCTTCAAGAAAATTAATTAAATTGATATGTATATTTTTCAAAAGATATTATTTCTACATGTTTTAAAATATAAAATTGAATGAAATATTCTCATAATTATTTTGTATTCACATTAATTTTATTTTTCATTAACAATTATAACTGAATAAAAGCTAATATTTAAATAAAAACATACTTAACATTTTTTGTTGAAAATTTGATGGAAAGCGATAATTACTCTCAAGTACTCAGTGCTCGATTTAATTTGCAAGTGCTCATATACATATTTATGTTTGTACGATCACATCATCGCAAAATCCGATGTTTGTGATTCGCCGAGAGTTCACTAAACTTTCGACGCAGTTTCTGAATTTCAAAAACCAAGAACGTGGCGTTGCGTACAAAGCTTTATATTGGTTCAATAGAACTTTCATGTGTTTATTCAAGAAAGCAAGGCGCGTTCTGAATTATGGTTGCATTGTAAATTAGTCTTGTGGTCTATATATGCGCGTCTCTTTAAGTTGACTTTTGCAGACTTCAAGTCAGATTAAACTGACTTTAGCAGTTAAGTACAAATTTAAAGTGCATACAATCTGAGCTCTGATAAAATGTATTGAAATCTGTTCGCGCTTCATCTCTGGCAACTCGTGATTAAGTCAACATCAGACTTTCGTACATATTAACAGTCATTGAATGTAAATGCAAAAATTATAAAATAAATATACCAATGCATGATTAAGTTAATATTTTGTTTTTACGTATCCTTCTTACGGAATCTTATTTAACCACAATGTAAGGCGTTCAAATAAATTCCTAAGAATATAAGAAGCATTTTACAAAGCAATGTGGAGCAACGTAAAGACAAAAAGCGGTAATATTATTTTACCGGATCATTGTGTGTCACATTTTTTTAATGTGTTTTCTCATCTTCAAAGTTTCCATTGAATTTTAATGTATTTATAAATAAAAATCTGTATTTCTTATATGTTCAACGAAACTCATTCAACTTTGAAATCTACGCACCGTGTAAAAATTGCTATAAAATTATGCTCAACGTTCGTCTTTATGAGCACTTGATAAAAACTACGGAGTAACGTGAATTAAAATCTGAGCTTTCATACCCTGCTAAATCGAACTTTATTCTTCAAACCTCATTCTTTCGATATCTTAGCAACAGGGTTTTGGATTTTCGCGGATAACGTCTTCTTTGGGATTAACAAATTAAAACGAGTTTTTGTATCCGTAATTTAATTTAACGAAATTTATTCACCTCATGAATTTTAATGCAACATGTTTTTGATAATGTTTCTTGTACCACATTTATCAACGCTTTTAAACTCTATTCTTGTTATCACGACATTTCATTAACTTTCAGCGCAGTTTGATTTTTATGGAACTAAAAGCATCTTAAGCTATTTCGTGACTGTCGTTTTCAGTTCGTAAAGATTAAATTCTTTCAATGCTTTTTCGTCGCATTTACAGACGAGCAGTTCCAGTCAGTTTTATGGCTGGCGATTGTTTTAGCGGTCACAAGTGTCATCTCAAGAGCAGTAAAAGCTAAAATTCACTTTAAAGGTATCAATTATGAAATAAGAGCTTGTTTACGGTCAGAATTTTTCTTTATTAAAGCACCTTAAAATCTAGAGACGAACCAGTTGCTTTGTGCTTACTGTTTATCAAGAAAAGAAGAAAAAAAGATTAATGACATTAACGTCCAACAACCGATACTAAAAAGTTTTTTGTATTATAGAAGAAGTTTAGATTTACTAGTCTTTTAACAGTTATCTTATTGTTGGTTAAATGTGTTATTAAAAACTGTTTGAGAACAATATTTTTATGTCTTACTGGCACCAACAAGAAAAACATTATCCTTCTTTTTATATTTGATACTTATCTTTACTGCATTAACACTTTCCAGTTATGCACCAGTTTTAGTGTCTACATGAAAATCACGTAGTTGGACAAGAAAACATTTTTTCTGATCGAAAATTGTTGCAGAGATAAAAATAATTTACAATATTATAAAATTTAACAAAAGGACATTGTCGGTTTTAAGTTTGCATTTAAAATCTTGCATTTAAAAATAATGTAATTAAGTAATGCATTTAAAATCTTGCTTCATCATCTACTTTGGTGAATGCATTTGCCATTTGTCTGCAGTTACTGCCATTTACCAACTTTGCCGAGTTACCCCTGAACGTCTCGTTGATGAAAGTGGTGAAAGCATGATGTGGAAAACAGCAAACAGACAAAATGTTGCTTTACACATTTACTTCAGATAAAGTGAACCAATGATAAGAACCTTTTTCTTCAACTTTTCGATGGATTTTGTTTTCGTCTCCGATTTCCGCCACTCTTCATAACCATTTATTTATATACAACATCGAATATTCTTTATAAAAGCAAAAAGCAGTTTAACTTACTGAAAAAGGCCAATCGATTTTCTCTAAAAAAATTCTTTTGTTCATTCTAGTCTCAAACATTTAACAAATAAAAATTCAAAGAAAATGCCTCCTTTGTAAACACAATTCTGTTTTTACCAAACATCTTCTGTGCCTTTCAATTTAATACTTTTAAAATTGCTAATTTTTGTGTTTTTTCAGTAATATCATACGATGTATGAAAAAAATTAAAAATTTTAATTTTATTTTACAGTGTTGATTTTTCTATATTAATTGTTTGTTGGCTGCGGTTGTAATGTTACATCAGTTTTAAAAAAAAAGTTTCTGAAAATTTCCGTTTTAAAATTCTCCATAAATTCTACTTTTGTTTTCTGTTTTTACTTTTTATATATACATAATAAATATTTTTCGGGTTTTTTTTTGTATCTTGTTGAACAAATATGTTTAATTTGCAGATAGATTGATACAAATTAAATAGAAATTAAAATTAAAATTATTGTATACGGTCCATGACGGGATTTCATCCCGGGACTTTAAATTTTAATTTCACGGTATCATGCCATGGAATAGAGTTACTTGGTGAAAGATTTACTAATATTTATTTACCATTCATATATTACACATATAAATTGATCTTTAAAATATGATTAAAAACTAATATATTCCTCTGAATTTAAGTTACATGAAACAAAACAAGATTTCTTTATGGGCAAATCTCTATTGAACTTTTAATGTCCCTCGCATTTCACTTCAATGTTGTGGATTATTAAAATAAAGATTGTAATTTTTATGGTTTGCACACTTCAAATCATTATAGTTTTACACTTTGTAAGTATTTATAGGATTATAGAATTATAGTTTGAAAATATTTCACAATCCCAAGTTCAAATTATTATGTTTTTACATTGTCTCTTTAGATTAGGCAGAAACATTTTCTTTTTTAATTTATAAGCAACGAGTTAAACTGCAATTAAAAAATTATTAAACATTACTTTTAACTTTAACAAATACAATAGGCATAATTCAAATGATTCACATTTAATATGTAAGCTAAAAAAATGATCAAAATCTGTCCCTGAATTTTGATGCCATAGACTTAATATATTTTGTAATTGATAATATTTATATTTAAAAAATACTTTAATACTTCTGGATGAACTGCACAGTGCCTGGATGTAATAAATTATATGCGCGTGCAATAAAATCAAATTATATATTAAAAACTACTTAAATAATTGAAAGATCGTTTCAAAATATTATGTCTATAAGAACAGAAAAGCTGTCAAAAACGTAATATTTACCTATGTTTTTACAATTAAATATTTATTTAAAGTTACGCGCATGTAATTTATCACTTTTCGACTTTATATTATTAATTTAAAAGTAATAATAAATGATGATTGTCATAAAACTAAGATGTGCTAAAACTTTTTTTCCAAAAATTTGGCAAGTTGAAAGTTAATAGTTCTAGGGAATTGCCCATATATATATATATATATTATATATGGATATATTTAAACAGTATTTTAACCATGTTGCTTTATTCTCCCATTCGCCATGACTCTTTACCCCATTCTGACAATACTATCAACATATTCATGTGAAAATGTATATCGTCAACAGTTTATAATTATTATTATTGATTTCTCATTCCCACATCATAATTGCAAGAACCCAAAACCATTTCCGAAAAATGAAATAAGCTTTACTTAAATATTATAATATTGAATTCGACCTATTTTTATAAAACGATAAAAAAAGTTAACATTAAATTCATTTTTTTCAAAAAAATGTGATGAAATACCTTAATTAACTGAAAAAACTTTATAAATAAAAACCTGTTTTTTTTATGTATAACAATTTCGCAAGTAATGCACAGTTTTAAAAGTTTTTTTTATTTTATAAACCGTATTTTGTTATATAAGTTACAAAATATAATAAATATAATCCTTTTTTCCTCGAAGCTCGTCTATAAAATATTTTTTAATTATTTGTATGATAAAATCATTATAATTACTGTTATGTTAACCGTATTGTTGTTTTTTATATTTTTAAGTTATTTTCGTCGTAAGTGCTTATTCACAGTGACGTATCGATGTAGTGATTTACTCTTATTAATTTGCGAGAAAAATATTTTATATGATTAATTTATTATTATAAACTTTGTTCAAATTTATTAAATTTCTTGACATCAACTTTAATAGTTTATTTACATTAAATAACTAATCAACATTTTTTTTGATATGGTTACAGATTTTGCAGAATTTTCAACAATGTTTCGCACAAATAGTTTTAGGTAACTAGAATACATTTACTAATGCAATAAAATTAGGGTAATGCGATTAATTGTAACACAACGGAGTAAATGTGACATCACCTTGTTCTTCGTTATAAAATAAATGTTTTGAACAATTATTAATTATAAAACTTTCTAGGACTCTTAAGGTTACTACCATTAGAAGTTTGATAAAATTTATTTTATAAAATGCAAGAGATATGCAAGTTTTACAATTATCCGCATTAATCCTAATTGAAACAGAAAGATTTAGTTATGAATTTTTTATTTAATTTATATGGTATTATTGCTAACATATAATGAAAATATATAATGAAAATATATAGTGAAATATGTTCGTTTGTAATAGTATCCAATTGAATCTAATAGTCCAATTTAGAGTAAATGAGAAGTAGGATTCTTCAGTTAATTTCAAATATTCTATTAAAACTCCCTTGAAACTTCTTTTGCATTATTCTAGGATTTCTATACCATATTTTTCTTCATTTTCGTAATTAAACCTAAGATTTGAATATCAGAATAACATTTTTCAGGTCGACTGATGTTTTAATGTGAATACTTTTTTTATTCTACATATGATGATCAGTTTATCCAATATTTGCACTGATTTTTTATGTATTACATTTAGGTTTAGTTTCAGTTTGATTGTCTATATTGACATTTTTACCTGCATATATTCGTAAATTCAGAAAGAACATATTTTTGCTGTGAATAATGAATAAGTAAGTTGAGTACGGCTTACAGAGAAAGATGTATACAGGTATAAATTTGAGCAGTAGCAGCAGACAAATTTGCTGAATAAAAGATGCAGTTTTATTTTCAAAAACTTATTGTCGAAGTAAGCACATAAGTCAAATATATTGTGATGTTTGTGCCATCATACATAGATTCATAGTATTTCCAACAAAAGCAAAAAAAAAAAAAAAGAATATCAACTAATAGAACGACAAAGCACAAAATACGTTTATTATTATAGTTTATTTATTATGAACAAAGCAATTATTTGGGACCATTTATAGAGTTATTGATTAATTGAAATTGTGTTGTGGTCGTTGTAGAAAACATTTCTCACTTAGCGTATTCATGAAACGATCTAGTTTAAAATTTAAATTAGATTTTACATAGCTGTATCGATGCTCAGTCGATAACCAATATTGATAAGATCGTTTTACTCGAACACTTTGATTGATGATGTATATATATTGTCCATGAACTATGTATACATATACGATCAACATATACAACGCACATGTGAAACACTTCCTTGTTCCTCTTCAATGATGAACTAGTGATGGTAGCTGGTAATGTATCGGTGATAAATATCATAATCTTGTTTCTCTCCTTACACAAACAGTTAATTACTATCATAGTACAACAATTTTCAAGTTCAAGAAAGCTTAAACTTGAATAATTATTTCCTAAAATTAACATCTATTTCTTAAAATATATAAAATAATCATATTTTTTCTTTAACATTTTGGATAAAAGAGCTCAAGATAAAATTAAGTACTCCGTTACATTCGATGTCGTATGATCATTAAAAATAATCATTTGTTTTCTTTTAATGATGAAGATTATCACGGAATAATTATATTCTCATAAGATATTTGGTAACTATTTTTGAATCTTATTTCTTCTAAATTATAAATAAACTATCCCATTTTAGATGAATTTATATCAAAACAAACAATTGCACCTTCATTTCCCATGTCATTCCTCATTTTTTTGTTGAAACTAAAGTTTTCTTACGTATAATAGTATTCATTACCAAGTTTTTTTATAATTATATTTGTCAATTTTCTCTGTGGTAAGACAGCTAATAAAATTGTTTGAACCGAGCAGGTTGAAGAAAGTTCCGTTGATTCAACGGAATAATTTTCTGCAGAGCAGTTTAAGCGAGTTGTGATGAAGTTTCACTTCCAACATTAAACCCAAGACTTAACCTGCCAGTGAGTTCTCAATCAGAAGCCGTGGCTCCCCGAACTTTGTGTCACGTATGTTATTAATTGAATCGAAAACCAACATTTTTTTTATAAATCAAACTTAAAATAATTGGAAAAAAAACTTTTATTAAATTAATTTACTTTGCAAATTTGTTCACTTAACTTCAATCACAAAAAACAATAGTTTTTCTTATATTTTTTTAAAAAAGTAATTAGTAACTTTTTTTTTGTTTTTATCTTGAATATAATGTTATAACAGTTTAATATAATTTTTTATATCATTTATATAATTGTCTTAATTTTTTGTTCGAGTTAATACGCTCACTAATGCATATTTTGTCAGATCACAATTTTTTGCGTATTTTCTCGTTAGGTGTGAAACTGATCCAAAGTTTTGTGAAAAAAGTCATACAAAAATAACACGTTCATTCGCTATTTGAGAGGCATCTTTAATGGAAATCGGTCGGTAATTTTCTAAGGATAAGCGTCCGATCCTTGGGAGATCGTCCAAGCAAAAGGTACTCAAAAAGTTTCCTCATTCCGCAAGATTTGAGCTTTCTTTGGTATTTTTCAAGCATTTCAGGTAATATTTCATCTAACTTTTTTTTATCTTCATCTTTCTTTGAGAGAATATTTGCTCTGTCCAAATGCTATTATCACTTCCAAATGTTCTACGGTTATATGTGACGTAATTAATATATAACGTCGCACAAAGACAAATAAAAAAGTAGATCGCACCTTTCATTTTACCGACTTCTGAACAATTACATTACACAAAATAAATTTTATTCGACGACTCGAGCCGCGTTTAAATTTTAAATTCGCACAGAGTCATCGAAAGCAAAGTTACTGCAGTTCATTTTTCATAATTTATATCTCGCTGTAATATAATGGCATTCGAAATTCCTCCGCCTGGTATGAGGCCATGATGAATGCATTTTTGAGGCAGCGTTGTTCTGAAAACAGAAGTGTTGGATTTACATGATTTGATGTTGCAGTTATATTGTAGTGAAATATTTACATAAATGTTACGCAACTTTGGCGTTGCTGTTTGTTGACATTATAAATATTCAATGCACCGACAAAATTTTTCTTGATTCTTCTCTGCTGGCTCTTCTTTGTTTTGCTTCGATATTCCACAGAAAAAAGTCACGGGAAAAAAGTGAAGGTGTCCCAAATCAATCGACTAATTAAATTGGAATCCCGTTTCGGTGAAATTCTCAAAATAACCAAAATATTTTGGTAAACGTAGGAATTTTCAGTGCGTAATGGAGTTAATGCAGCAAGATTCACGAGAATGCATCGAAGCGATTCCAAAAATTGCACCCAGGTCAATCGGCGTTAATCGAATTCCCAGCAAATCAAATAAATCTGGCAATGCCACACTCTCTTGGGTAATGAAGAACTTGACTGTAAATGTGTTTGAGAAAATGTCGAGTGGATTTTCGTGCGAAAAAATATTGGCCAATAAATCACGATTTGGAAAATAAAGGTCTTTGAAATCGTAGCCTTCAATGTTCGCGACACAGTAATGTGATCCTTTATAATGTCGTACGTGGAGCAATTTTTTTCAGCCAGCTTTACAAAGTGTCCAAATTTCCTCAATTATTCAGACCTCAATGCTGCAAATCCAATAAAGGTTGAGGAAAAAAGGTGATGGTAATTTAAGAAAGTGATGATCAGTACCAATCGAACATTTCATTTAATTGATAATGCGTGAGATCAATACCGATGAATAATTGACGCGCATAATGAAGTTACGCAATTGTTAACTTGGTAACGAACAGAGGATTATTCCAAAGAAAGTTTGTTCTACGTAGTTCGTCATGGAGTAACTCGATACGATAAAAGCAAATGGTTAATTTGGTCCGAGTTCGACACTAGCGCATCGTAAAATAAAATTACTTTAGACATTGGACGGTTATTTGTCAAGCGACTGTTTTTCTCTACGAGTTTAATCCTCGACATTATTTTTTTTAAATTTTTTCCGAACAATTTCTTCGGAGTGTTAATAAAAAAATGTGGGACGTGTAACACCTTTTGAAGGGTTTATTTACAAGATTTCTTCTTTCTCCGTGAAACGTTTCATGTAACTGTTTTTTTGTTTCTATTATACAATGGGAGAAAAGTGTCGGCTCTAATAGAAAGTTACGCGCAGAACGTGAGGAGGTAAGATTTAGATATTTGAGATATGCATTTTGCACTTTTCCAAAATGATGAATGCAGCTTTTGTGATATTGAGCTAAAGAAAAACGAAAGGTTGAAAAAGAAACAAGATTACTGGTCGTACGATGCGATATCTCATAGATTTTTGAATCCTTCAGAAATTTTTAACTTTTTGACGATTTCGTGTAATATACGGCTATGTGCTGAGATGATTGCAGGGAATTTGAAACTCCCAAAATGAGATTTCAACGACGATAAATAATTGTGGATTTATTTTGAAGTTGTAAAATTGGAGTTCTAGTTATTATATCACTTTACTACATAATTTCGCTCATAATATTTCAGTTTTAAGGTTAGTATAGAATTCTCATAGTGATATCAATTTGAATACCTTTTTTGAAATATTGATGAGTTTTATTATTAATAAATTATAACTTTATAAAGCAAAGTTTAAATATTATCATTTTTGATTAAATTTAACTTTACCTATTATCAATTTTATTACGTCTAATGTAAAGCGAGCTTATTATAAAAAATTCTTGCATATCGCCAGCTTTTTGCTAATTTTAATGATCAAATTTAAAATATAAAAATACCGTGTAAATTTTTTGCTTTATAATATATTCAGTTACGTGATTTTATATTGTCCAAAATAAAATAAAAACTGTGCTAATGAATTTTGTTGCATTTGTATTCTGTAAAAAAATCTTGATTATCTAAATTGTAGAATAATAGTTTACATACTCAAATTGCCTAAGAATTAATAAAAAGTTTATATTTTATCAAATCTAGTTTTAAAGTTTTCTAGAAATTATTATTATGTTTTATTATTATTATTATTATTAGATAGTAAGATATACTATATTAAGATTTTTTAAATTTTGCTATATATCTATTTTTATTCGATATTAAAATTTTATTTATTTTTAGATTCATAAATAAACAATGTTTTTTTCCGAATAATATGAATATTGCAGCTATATTCTAATCGGTTACAAAATTTTGTAGGAATAGAATAAATTACAATGTCATTTAACTAAAAATAAAGTCTTTTCAAGCAATTAACAAAATGTATTATTAAAACGTATTGATTAATTGAAAACAAAATGTTTGCAGTTCAAATATAACAATTACAACTGATATTTCTGAAAAAAAATGTAAATTTGGTTTCAGACAAATTAAATTTATTTTCATAATTGATTACTTTTATTAGATAAGCTATTTTAAAATCCAGTTCTATTATCCTAATTAGATCACACATTCAATAAATCATCTGAATTTTGTTTAATAATTGATTATCTCTCTGAGTTTCACTTTTCTTCATTTAATTATTTCCCATCTATCAAATTAATATATGGTCTAAAGCAGTATCTATTCACAATTTTCATACATCTTAATTGAAACATTATAATCAAACAGGCCTCATTGTATCAATTTTATTCATATTATTTAATTTCACTGTTGACTTTATGAAACCTTTGTTTTATTATAATTTTATCATTCGTTTGATATATACTATTTGATAATCTACCATTATCTTTTTTAATTTCACCGACCTAGATTATTATTTAATTATGTCTATAATTATGCCGCCATAGTCATCGCTGCCGATTATTCTCAACAACTTATTTATATTATAACAGTATGTTAGTGTAATTTGTGACTAAATCAAATAAAATTCTATAAAGTGATTTACGCATTTTTTGAATAAGTTAATTCTGCAATTAATTTTCAAATTTGTTACAAAAGAACGTATATTTATTCACACAATCGTTTCTGATTATTTGTTCGGGTTATTTGCACTGACAAGTCCCGTATTTATTCTCTCGATTAAATAAAGCGAAATCTGATGCAGTTGAAATATTTCCGTTGACTGAACATTCGACTAATTAAAAATGAAATTAAATGACTGAAAAATTTATCAAAAAGGTAACCCGTAAATGAAATGAATAACGTAATCTTAGATTTCGACAGTTCTTAATCGAAGCACGTTATCTCGCTCAGAAGCTTTAAATCGTCTGACTTATATCACTGGGATAGTAAATTTATGGTACAAGAAGGGAGAGCCTTGCTCTCTTCTTCTTCAAGTGCTCCCCAAGAAACTTGCTTACACTTGGTTTACCGCAGATGCAGCCGTACTACAATTCTCTTGCCCAATTTTTTATTGTCTGTCTAATGTCACAAGCAATCTCTTTCATCCATTTTCTTTCAACTCTCTGTGCTTTTCTGCGGTGCGATTCAATATTTTTAAATTTCAATGTAACAAATTGAATATGGCTCCCTGTAATCTAATATCGTATGAGCTGAAAACAGTTTACGAATATGCCAATCAAATATTGTGTTTGATACATGCTTGTCACTCAATTATTGACATATTTGTTGATATTATTTTCCAAATAATTTCTTTATTTACCTTATTTTGATATATCAATTGGTACAGGTTACAATTATTGTTTCAATTTAAATGAATTAGATACGGTAAATTAATACATTTTATTGAAATAATTAATTTAAGCCCGACTTTTATTTTTAATGTTAGCTTTCTGATTTACTTGATTTATTTTCTTGCAATTCATATTATAGTTTTTTTAATTAATAAAATGTAAAGTTGTACCAAAGCAACATCGTTGATAGCACCGAGGTTGAACAAAGACAGCCTCTAGGTTTTCTGTCTCACTAACGAACAGACCACTTCCAGCTTACTTCTCTACTTCCGTGTACTATTTCCGCTTTTAATATCGACTGACTAGCTGTCTGCTTGACTGTAAATGAATTTGAGCTTGCAATATCAGGTGTGGTGTCATGCATGCTATTAAATTCATAAACTATACAATTTTGCTCTTTTTATTTGCTTATTATACATTTTTTACACGACATGATTAATTTGACGTGATTTATTCATTTAATAAAAAGACATATCTCAATTGGAAATAAAAGTTCAAGTAAATCACGTATTAAATTATTTGAAGCTATAAATAACATTTATTGTCAACAAACTTAATAATTCCAATTGCAATACTTTTACCGTGCTGGCAAAAAGAATTATTAAAAAAGTATCTTTAATTTTGCTCATGTAATTTCAAAAAAGCAAAGCATAAAATATATTGTGTAAGCTTCTTTCGCAACAGTCACTGCAAACTTTACACGCAGTATCCACAATCGCAGTATTTTTCCGTAGATTTGATTTCTCAACGTCACGTAAACTTTGCGTTCTTTTTATTTTTGGCCAGTATACTCGTTTTAGTTTCTTTCATCTCGAAGAAAATCCGAAAGTTTCTTTTTACTAATTTCCTGCAAGTTTTGTTTGAGAATAAATCCACATAAAAGTCGTTCATATAATTTTACATAATTTCAAATGTTTATACGCAGAAAAAGAATCTTTTGAATAGCAAATTAATCTCATGTTCAGGCATTTTACTGTTGTCAGATGTAACTCAGCGTAATTGTAGGTAAATAACAGTTACAAAGCGAGATTTTTTCTTATGAATCATACATGCGTTTAAAGTATTAATGATTCAAGTCTTGCATCGTGTGATTAAGAAGTGACCATCAAAAGGGCCCCTTAATACCTTCATTAATTTTTAGTATTTGAAGCTTCTTTATTATTTATTAAAAAGTTCTTACCACTATTTTGGTCGAACAAAAAGATAATTAACTTGTTTTTAAATTAATGAACAATCCACTTTAAATTTAAATTTCGCCTTTTTTATGCAGTTATATTCCGAGATGAAAAGCCACAGCGAAATTTTGTTTGCAAATTAAATGAACTTTTTTTAAATGAAATGGAATAAAGTATATGTCGAACAAAGATCACTTTCAGTTTATTAATTTTTAATGAAGTTTATACAGCTTCTGTAAGATTCGAAATCAATCATCTTTTCGTGTCACTGATACATTACCAGCAAACTTAAAGACATATTAAACTTGGAGTTAAGCTGTCGTCTAGCAAATATCAATTTGACTTTGTGAACCAAACTTGAATGTGTGTATCACGATACCGAGTCAGCTTCGAAGTTTAGATTAAATGTCACTTGGACTCTTTGGCGTAGAAACTAATGGCTCGTCTATCGATGAAACCGTATTCGAACAAGTTTTAGCAGTTTTGAAAAACATAAGAAGTGAAAGAAGAAGAAAAACACTTCAGCTCACTTTGCGTCATTTCTTATTCTGAGGTCCAAAGTACTTTACAAGATATCAATTAAATGACGTCAATGTGTACTTCGATTGCGCCACTTTAATAAAAGTGACTAATTTAATAAAGTCTTTTTATTTTTACGTTAAAGTTTAGGCATGAAATAATGAGCTATCATAAAAATGTATTGCACGTAAATAATGAAAAATGGTTTTTTAGTTAATTTAATATAATGAGTACGTTTATATATAAATATTTGTGTACTTGTTCTGATATCATTAAATGTTTTAAATGCAATTGAGTTCTGATATTGTTTTGTTAACTCTGGTAATTGGAATGTTTTAGAGTGAAACAATGATATAAATAGATTTGAAGTTAATGAATGTGTTTTCATTGAATACGAAAAGTTGAACTGACCTGAAAATGGTAATTTCGTTTCAAATCATGCAATTCTTCAAAAACAAATGTTTGTAAGTTATAAAAACCAGTTGAACACGATGCAAGCTTTTGAAAACAAACTGATTGAAAACAAGATATTCAATTATAACTTTAAAACGAAATATATTAATGTAACGTGTAATATTACTTGTGGTCACTTATTAATAGCATTTTTAATTACATTTATCATACAATTCTGCTTCTAAAACGAGAATAAAGCTCTTTTGATATGTAATTGAATATAATAATTTATTTGAAAATAATTGACGATTTTATTTACATTTTTAAAATCATTGAAAGTTGATTGGATGGCCTTATTTTAAATTGTACTTTATATTAAAACTTTGTAATTTTTCACCATTAAGAGAATAAGTTTCGAATGATTTTTAGAAGTTTATGTTTTAATTTATATATTAGTGCACCTTAGATATCTGAATATTTATTGATAATTGATTAAATATTGAACCGCATAAATACATATTTAGATTGAATAATATTGTTAAAATCGTTTAATGTTATGCATGATATTATTTGTTTAAATAAGAACACTCGAAGAGAAAGTTAAAAGTTATTTTCATTAAATAATTAATAAAGTAAGAAATTCAATAAAATATGGGTGCAGTCTTGAAATAAATTTTTAAAAAATAAAATTTTAGAAATAGCAAATACTACCATAGCATTTTTTCAAGCGAATCTATTTTTATTTTTCATATTTCAATAGCAACTGAAAAATGCACAACTTTAGATAATTTTTAACTTGTTTTGATCAATCTGGTTTAAACCAAAATCAATAGCTTTTCTACACTTTTATTTCACTTTAGCTGCAGTTTCAAATGCCGGAATAATCAAGCTATTTTTCTTATCGAAAAAATCTCTTTCATTTTGAAAAAAAAATTGCAAACTTTTTTTTCAGATGTATATCTTTGTAGCTAATCCAACTTGAATGGCAAAAAATTATATAAAGATAGCAAATCAGAGATCTCCATATTTGTAGTTTCCGTAGTGGGCAACTTATCAACAACTTGTTGACTTGTCAAGAAGTTTTTTTCAACAATCTTCGACGTATAACAACATCTTTTTGGCCAAGTTTTATTTATCTTTTTAACTACTATTGGAATCGATACAGTATAACTAATTGTGGTTTGGCAAGAAATACTGTTAAAGTGCTTGTCCGCAAGTATTCAATTGCAGACACACTTAACCACGCGATTCCGCTCAGTATGTGGAGTGGCCTAAGCTCGTTACGACGACCTACAGGTTGGTGTGATTCGGTATCATTGCTCGTCATGAATATTACATATTTTTCATGTGCACGTTTCATGTTTCACGCGTCAAAGATTCCGCTCATATTCCCTTTTTTGCACCCTTTTTTAACTTTTCCATTTTCTTTACACTGTGATTTATTTTTTTGCTAACATCAAAAACATTTCATTCTATTCACCATTAAAAAAAACTAAGCTTATAATAAAATAAGAATAAAAAGTTTTATTACCATTGCATGCAAACATGATATTTTTCTTTTGTTTAATTAGCTAAAGATATTTGTTTGGTTGGCTTCGATTAAAATGAAAGGGTGTGAACGAAACGAAAGATACGGAGGTTTTTTTGCTGAAATCACGTCACTTGGCAACGTTGAAAGTTCGCATTTTCCCTTATTTTTCCTCGTTCTTTTTACAAGCAATTTTATGGACAAGTAACATAATCGAGCCTATGCAAGCTTCAATCGGTTGGAAGTTCTTCCAGAGTCAAACTTCTACTTTTTTCAGCTTGCAATATTTGACGCGTAATATCAGTTTTCATACTAACTACAAATTTTACTCTACAATGGTGCGAATTTTTTAGTATTATCTTTGCATTTTTTTAGTCGTTTTCAGATACTTTTTCATCATTTAAACTTCTGCAGAAAAATGACAACGTACAATAGTAACACCATTTTTTTCAATTTATTTGCAATAATTAAATGAAAAATAACAGTTTTTGCATAGAGACGAAAATCGCTTTAATGCATTCTAAGAAAAAAACGTTTTTTTCCTTGCACTTATTAAAAAATGTAGTATATTTTTGCTTTGTTGTATAACATGTTATTATGATAAAAATATTATCCACAATTTTTTGGTTTCACTGCCAAAATTCTGTGAATCTTCTTTGAAATGTTTACAAGCGTTTTCATTGAATTTATTAATGGAAAATATAGCTAAACTTAATTATGAACTTTTTCGGTTGTGTATATTTGTTGTATTAATGAAAATAAAAAGACGTATAAGTTCAGAATGACAAAACAAAAGACTTCTAAATATTCCTTTGAGAAACTTTCTGTTCGACTTGAAACTCGCATCCACTTCGACATTTCAAAATATCTTCGTTTTGACCGAGAATCACAGCCAGTTTCATGCAGGTGTTTTTCAATATAAATAAAAAAAGACAAAAACAGACGTTATAGAAAGATAACCAAACATTCATTCTAAAGGATTCATTGGTTTTTTAAAACTCTGCGATGCGTAAGTTTACGTAGCGCAAAGACCTTGCGTATAGATATTCTTGCGCAGACAAATTACGACGAATAGAAATCAATATTCTTTTGTTTTTTAAATTAATATTTTATTTATTCATATTGTAAATTATAATTAATTGACTCTACTATTCTAATATTTACGCAACGCAAAGTTTTAAAGAACCAATAAATCTGCTTTAAAATTAAAATTGAAACAATTTTTATTTTATTAATCATAGCTGAAATATTGTATAAAACATTTTACATTTAAGAGTGTATAAGCTATTTTGAAATATATTTGATTAAAGTCAATAATACTAAAATGTTTCTGCACCAACAGTTGAGATCAATAAGTTTTTCGTTTCGACGATTTTTTGTTGTCGGAAAGTTAGTGACGCTTTTTTGGCCTCTTACTTGGAAGTTATGTTGCAAATAAGATACGCTGAGATTTTTGAGAGCAAAAATCTTCAAGTTTTGAAATTAAGTTCACGATGATACCTGTTCAACTGAAGTACGAAAAAATGACTTTCGAGCTTCGAGTTTTCGTCTACATGTTCGGTATGTGAATTACGTTATTTGACACGACTTTCATACTCCATTTATTTGAGTATATTTTTCGATGACACATTTAATTTCATGTATAGTTTTCTTTGATTTAAATATGATCAACATCGTAAACAACTTATTAAAATCGAACTGGTCTCGATTTAATTAAAATTTCTTTGTTTTCTACATTCAGTCTTTTTTTGTGTTGTTGCAATAAAATTTAGTTTTAATTTTCAATTTTGGCCACTTAAAGTACTTTTTTTATAATTTAAATATAAAGTTAATTTATTGTTGTGCACATTACAATCGCATTTGGATGAAATTCCTGGCGAAAGGACAAACACAAAATTATACAAATATAAACGGAAAAAAACTGTTGAAAGTCATGCAAGTCAAAGGGTAGGGAAGAGGAAGGGTAATACGGGTTATAAGTCCGAAGATTGAATAAAATCTCTTCCACATTTGCATAGATTTGCCAAGAAAACCACAACTTTAAAACAGTGGCCAACAGCGAGAATTGAACTCGTTACCTCCTGAATAATAGATGAAAGTGTTACCACTAAACCAATCTAGCTCGGTTTATAAAGATAATTTTAAATTCTTTATAATAAAGCCCACGTCTCTAAAGTTAGTTGATTTTTTTTTAGTTTTGAATTTAATATTTAGCGCCGTAAATAACCAGTTTGATTTTAGTAAAGTAAAACTGTTGAAAAAAGCAAGTTTTCCACAAACCTATTTTGCAAACACAAATGTTCTAGGGAGAACATGTCTAGGCGTTTTTTTAGCATTTAAACGTTCCAAACAGGACATTTAACACAAGAACGTTTTGAAGTGTTCCAAAAAAGCTTCAAAAGTTTTTCCTGGAAAACGCTTGTTTTTACAGTGACCACCATTAATAAATGTTGCGCAAAACTACAAAACATATACCACAAACAAACTGCACAGAATATCTCTGTGATTTTACGTACTGAAATGTAATTTTACAGGATACTTTCTGTAAAATTACAGAAAACATTTAATTTTAAGTAAGAATAATGTGAATTGACATTTTTTGACCAATTAATATTTGCACTAAATAAATTATTTTAAATAACAAATTAATACACAATGTTAAATTATTTAGTAAAAAAAAGTCTTGAGTAATATCAGTCTTAGTTTAAAATCTTGAAATTTAAAAAAATTCTGAATTAAAAGAATTCAAATTAGATTGTCATATTATTTTTTTGTAAAAATAGATTTGTTATTTTACTAATATTTAAACCGTAAAATTACATTCTCAAAATGTAACTATTAATTGATAGTAATGCAATTTATAAGTTTATAAAAGTTATAAATTCAAGTTTATATAAGTTTTATATTTACATATTATTAATTTTCAGGATGCAAAGAAAATATAACCATGTTCATTTAATATCTATATGTTTATAATATTCACCTACCTATATTATTTGAATTTACCATGGCTTTGTTCAGGGAAACATTTTTTCACCTTATTTGAATTTCTGATCAGGGTGATTGTAATA
>JABFPM010000932.1:0-23785 GCA_022817325.1 Idris sp. 1 HC-2018 | reverse complement strand
CAAACACTTGAAATTGAAAACTGTTTTCTTCTGCGGAAAAAATTCCGCAAACTTTTTCTCCCGGTTATGTTTATACAATCGTCGCTATTTTCGATTTTGTTTAATCATTCGGCGCAAATAAATCGATGGCACGGTATTTGAATTATCGTGCAATGCATTTTTTATATCCGATTACACTCTGAATATTGCATATCAAAGAATTGTATCACGGCGAATGATGAGATGACGAATTTCGATTTTTTCTTTTTTTTCTTTCGTATTTGGGCTATTGATTTTCGCGGGGTTGATTGCCCGCAATATTATGCCTCGAGTTTCTTCGTTTGCCGTTTATTTTTGCCATCGTCAATCTAAATTTAATAATCAATAGTTCTTATTTTATGCCCGATCATACTTAATGTTAAACTACTTGAAATCTACTTTAAAATCTGCTATAATAATAAAAAATACTTATTAAAAGAAATTTCTGAGAACATGTTTAAACTTACACATAAATAATTTAAATTATCAAAGAAATTTAGAAAAATTAGATTAATTAAATTATGGTCACAAAATTAAAACGAAGTATATTTTTTTTAATTTAAAATAATTAAGAAGATATACATATTTTTTAATTATAGCTGATTAAGAGAAATAATTATAAAAGTAAGCAAATATAGATTTCTTTATGCACTCTGGTGTATAACTGTCTGCAGAAATTAGGAGTAAGATGATTACGAAGTTATATAAAGCTCCGGTGTATAAATAAAAAAAAATACTTTTTTTCATTTGCATTAAAATAGGAACATCAATAATTATCAGATACGAAAATTGCACAATCAAACTATTTTTAGGGCATAAGTGGAACAAATAGTCTGTCAATCATTATAAGAATATAGATTTAAGTTAATAACATCATCTATAATCTACATAAGAAAAATCGATCAGTTGGTTACTAATAAATATTAATACACAAGCTGCTCTAATTATTTGTTAACATTTACAAAGGACTACTTTTAAAATTTTTGATTTCAATTTAAATGTTTTAAGCAAATCAGAGAAGTTTTTTTTAAACACAAAAGAAACCAAAAGGATTTTTAATAGAGAATTGATGGCACGTTTAAAGAATTCAGTTATAAATATTTATTGTTAAAATAATTGTCTTCTTTTACATTTCATCAAAAAGTTTTATTTGCCAGCTAACCTTGACAATTCGCATAGATGCATTTGTACACTTGAATTCAACTAAACTAGTCCTAAAGTTTTAGGCTTCAGCTTACATAACATCTTTGCTGACTTTGAAACGTCTGCCTGATGTCCATGAGACACTTAAACTTTGTTTTTCTGTCAACATGAATAAATTTTGCAGCAGCCGTTTAATGTAAAAAAGTAATAATTTCAGAAGGTGTCAATTTGAAAAAATGGATTATTTCCGAAATAAATTTTTCTTTGCCATTCGAAACCAGTAAAATTCACTAAAAAAACTTAAATCTAAGAGTAAAATTTAATTTTTCTATTTGAAAAAAATTGTACTTAATGTTTCATACCTTTTTACATGTTTATGAAACTACTTACTTGTTTTGTTGCAAGAATATTAAAACGTTTTGGAAACAGGATAATCATATTTTTAAAATGTTCAAGTTTTTAATTGAAAAAAACCTTTTTTTGTTTCTTTTTAATGAGATGAGATATTAAACTTGGAAAATCGTATTAAAATCAGGTGAAACCGTCTGATCAAATATGGAACATCAATCAAAAGTTTATAATAAAATCGCAGACAGAAAATGCGACCCAGAAACGGCCGCACTCTTAAATCAGTTTTCGTTAATTGATTCAAAATACATCCCCGTGTGAATTATTTATGAAACTGGCTGCCAGGCGTGCTCGGTTTGCTGCAAGGTATCTTATCCGAAGGTACTTAGGTGCACTATTCGAACGAGATACATATTTAAATAGAGGATTTGAATATATTGAACCGGAAAAAAGGTCGTCAGTGGTGATTTTTGCGATCCTAATTATATTTTTATTGCCTTCCCAGAGTTATAATAATTGTTACCGGCTCCAAAAAGTTCAATCTTTATATTTTAAATATTAATTAACTCGACATTGTTACAGAATTGTGTTCCAATTTTTATGCTCTTATTTCTTCAATAAGAAAGAAAAAAAAGAACATAATAATCAAAACTGAATATACTGACCATTTAAATTCATTCCAATCAAATCGATTCATTGCAATCTAATCGATATTTAACTTTGTTTAATTGTTTGTTGTTGTATATTTATAAATGTTAACATACCGAGGTCGAATGAATGCTTAATGTGACGAATAAATATTTATTTGGAACAAATATAAAAGTGAATTATTTAATAAGGAAATGTGAGTACACTCAAAATAGTTTTGATCTAATAAAAAATAGCCTCACAATATTTTTACTTTTTTATCATTAATATTTCCATATAACAAATCCTGTTTAAGTAAAATATCTACAAGTAAAAAGATTTTGTTCAATTTTGCTGTAATTTGGTTTTTCTGTTCACTTTAATTAAAACTTAATCTTTTCTTTTTCATCAGAAATAATGTATTTTGTGAATACTAAAAATGAAACATCGAGATAACGAATTGTAAGCTTTGAATGAGCTAATAAACTAATCGACCTACGAGTTGAGGTTAAATCAATGCTGAAATACAATAATTAATGCACATGTATATTTCGAGCGGAACATGATAACCGCTGTAAACAAACACGTCAGGTGTGAATTTGACAATTATGAGACACGAATTATTTCTCTCATATTTTTCATGACTTTTTAAGTACCGGTATTAAAAAAACATCGACTGCATTCCGAAGACCTTGTCTTATTTTCCTATGTAGGTCACAAAAATTAACCCTTGAACCGAAGAAGAAGGTCGTAATGGAACCGAGCGATTTAAAACACTTGATTTAATAGTTTTAAGAACTGTCCGAAATTATTCTCAAATTCAAAACTTGGATCTATTTTAGAGTCATTCTATTTGCGATACAAAAAAAATTGTTTTTTGCTTTCTAAACATTGAAATAACTTTATTAATAATTAATTTTTATAATTCCTTTTTCGTAAAAAAGATAAATTTAAAAAAAAATAATCGTGAGCTTTAATATGACGATCAATAAAAAAAATAATTTCATTTCAATACTAAATATAAAGATAATATATTAAATTGAAATTTGAATTGAAAATGTCGAATTTACAGTGATTTGATGCTAAATCAACATAAAATCAGCATGAAATAATGTGGGTTTAGCATTGGTTCAATGTAAATTCAATATTCGGACGGTTTTTTTTCTTTTTTTTCACGTAAAAATAAGTGATACGAAATTTAACGATGTCAGATCGAAGAAAAAAATTGACAAGCAATGAATTCTAGTGAATTATTTTCTTGAAATTCAAATCATCAGAGCTCATTTCCTGTTGACAAAATATATTTGTTATCATTAAAAAAGTGTGACTTTTATCAAATAAATATTTGCTTTTTAAAATTGAATTTGAATGCAGAAAAAGTTTTTAATCAATATATTCATGTCCTTCGCAGCAAACTGCAAAAATGTTTATTTCAGACAAAATCTTATGCTAATTGTCCTCTTTTTTATTATCAAATAATTAAGTTATCAACTAATTATACTTCAGACAATGATTGATCGGTGAGAGTAGTTAAAAGTTAATAATTAATTAATGGACTAACTTACTTTTAACTCAAAAAAGTCATTTCATATTCATTCACAGCATACATTTTAAGATAATTAATGAATTTTAAAAAATTATCGGTGCAATTTTTTTCTAGTTCAATATTCATTTAAACAAAATTTATTTGCAATTTATACTTACGATTGAAAACAAAGCATCATATTTGCAGATAAATTTTTATCATAAAAATTTCAATAAAGTTATCTAATTTACTTAACCATGAGAGTTGACAAATAGTTTTGAAAAAATATATTGTAATGTCAGACAGTTCATAGTGTTCTGCAAAAGACCACTGTGGTCGGTGGCAATATGTGTGCGACTCTAACGAGCATTAAAACGCGACTGAAGCGAGAGCTTAAGACTTGTACAATGGTGAATGGAAACGAAGGATTGGCCTGTAGATAGTGAAATGAACTGTCCTTCGTATTCATTTCAAATAATACAACCAGAATGTTTCATCTTAATTGTTAGTTTATCTGAAGTTTTGACAAAATTATGAGTACTCACTTTTTTAAAAAAATACAGTCCGCTTAAACATTTTTTGTTCTTTAACTTTAAATGTAAAAATGGTTATTTAAATCTAAATATGTTGTACAAATCTGTGTATCATTTTTAAATCTACATAATACATCTAAAAAGAAATTCGCAAACAACAAAACATTTTTCGTGAGAATTAAAATAAATTCATAACACGTGTGAACATGCCAGCATGGAAATTATTTTTATTTTCTAAATCTATTTACACATTGGAGTGTAAAAAAATTGTTTTCTCGCTTTTTTTTTATTGTTTTTTAATGAAAAATTATTTCAGAAATAATATGCATTACAAATTATGATAGCACGTAGTAATTTTTTAATGCTTTTTAATTTTAATTGAAAATAAATTTTGTACTTAAATACTTTTTTCACGTGCTCTATTAACAAAGTTCGGATGTAACGAACAAAATTTGACATTCCTTTGAATGTCACTGCAATTGTTTAAAATTTTTGTGAATAATGAAAAATTAATGTTTCTAAAATAAAGTCATATTTTGGCAAATTGTTAAGTAAATATGTACTAAAAAGATTGCTTGTTTATAAACATAAATAATTGAAAAATAATTGAACAAATGCAGCCGGTACATTGATACCGTGGAAAACGATTTGTCATGCATTGCGTAAAATCAAGATTTAAAATATGTGCAGCTTGAGTTGAGATTCATTTTCATTCATTACTCGAAGCAGTATAATGTGCATCA
Source organism: Idris sp. 1 HC-2018 (assembly GCA_022817325.1). Lineage (NCBI taxonomy): Eukaryota > Metazoa > Arthropoda > Insecta > Hymenoptera > Scelionidae > Idris > Idris sp. 1 HC-2018. The sequence continues at coordinate 18,848 of JABFPM010000932.1, read as the reverse complement.
ACCCACGTAAAAAACAATACTTATAAAACATTCCTCTGAAGCATTCAATAATGTTTGAGTAATTACAATTATAATTTAAGTTCCAAACCGAGTTATGCAATTTAATTATTCAAAACCATCTTAACGAACTATTAAACAGGTATTTAATTGATCTTTTTAAAAAAAAAAGAATAGTTCGAAAACAAATTTACTAATCTACATAAATTGATTGAAAATAAAAGCATAAAATTTTGGAAAAAAATGTTTAATGAATAAAACTATTTCACAAAACCTCATTTAAAATATTCACGTTTTTGGATGAACAAAAAACATATTTATTTGTAATAAAACCTAATAAATTAAAGTGCCAACAAAACAATTTTTCTAATTATAAAATTTATTTTGTTAATTAAAATGAATCGTATTACTTTATAGCAAATTCTTAAACCGTAAAATTTTTTAGTGTTTACAATATATAAGTGTAAAAAAGTGTTTATACGCATCTGTAAGAAGTGTTTTCTAACTAGGTAAAACTACACGAAGCGTGTAGAAGTTATCCCGCATTATCATAAGTATGTTTCAATTAGCATTCGAATTAGTCAAATTGTTAATTCGAATCATTCTACATGTGATGTATATTAAGTAGTAATAATTACGAATGACACTGTTGATTGATTTCTGCATATAAATTATCAGGAGCAACAGCTATTTTACATGTGAATCTGTAACAACTTCTTTTTATCAACTTTTACACAATTGTTTTCTCGAAAGACTGACAAAAATAATACTAATAATTTGTTTTCTGTATTTTTACAAAAACATGTTCCAACTTATGCATTAAAAAAACAGCTTCTGGGTTTTGCCTCTGATGACAGAATAATAACACATGTTACACTTGCACCACGTATTACAAAATATAAATTACATATCAAATTTCTAACTTTATTAAAAGTGACAAGTTATTAGTATCGAAAAAACAAGTTGCCTTTTTTTAAAAACAAAAATACTCTTTACATTCAGAAGTTGGGTTTAAAATATTTTTAAGTTTATAGAATAAATTGTTTTGTGCAACAAAGAAAAAACGTATTTTATAATTTCTCCTCGTGGACATTAATTCAGAATGATTTATGGAGAACTAAACGCAAATTTAATCTAATCAAAACTGTAACAAGTGAATATACTATAAATTATCAGTGACAATTTCACTTGATTGATTTTTTAAATATAAAAAAAGCAGTTTATGATCGTTCGTTTCACAATTAACGCCACTTCACTGATTAATTCACTTTTATCCATTAAATATCTATTTCTTATACAAAGATATAATATAAAATCTCGATACAATCGTTAGACATTTTTTACAACGACCTCGTGCAGCAGCGTATTATTTATTATGAACAATCAGTTGCAAAAATAATTGTACAATTTATCATCGGTAATGCAAAATCACACTTTGACAAATAGAAAATAATTCCTTATTCATCCGCGAGACCAGTTTTTTTTCTCACTCGCACTTTTTTTCTATCTCTCTTTCTTCCCATTTTTTCATCCAATTTCAGGTGTAATAATGTACGCATGAGAAATTGTCCGCGATACATAAGTAATAATGTTGGTTAAAAAAAAAGACGCTCACGTAAAGTAATAATAGTAGCAGTATATATTACTGATAGCAACGAACTTTCTATTTAGCAAAATCCCTTCACTTTGTGTGTGCTGCATTGGGCATAATGCAGACTGCATAATGCATGTATTTTACTAAACACTTTTTTAGGCATTTTTTTAAACGTTGATATTATTTTTTTTGTTTTTCACTTTGAAGTCCTTATTTCTGAGAAAAACTGCGGACAGGTTTTTCGGTTCGGGAGATAATGAAAAGCCCACACAAACGTGTGTCTATTGTTATGCAAATTGATCTTTATTATTGTACAAACTGCGAGTCGGTGAACTTTAACGTTTTATGGGCCAGCTTTGGTCACGCGCAATTGTTTTTACAATCCATTTTTTAAATGCAATTATGAACTTTTTAATACTCACATTTAAATTGAATATGTAAATATTCTTATAAAGTACAGAAATCTTAATAATTTGAGTAATTTATTTAGTTCAATTTACTTTAGAAAATATTTTAGTTAATATTTATAAATTTATTGTTAATACAAAATATCAAAATGTCATCACAAGACAAATTTGAAAGAAAGAAAGAAAATAAATGCAGTTTAAAGAAATAAATATTTTGTATGGAAATAACGACACATTAGCCTAAAACTTTCTTCTGCAAGTTGACAGAATTTTTCATGCAGTCTTTTTTAAATTCTTTCAGCCTGGGTCTTAGGATGGTTTATGTGCAAAATGATGGCATACATTCAAGGCGTCTCCGTGGCAGCGTCAGTTTATAGTCTCGTTGCTGTTTCGTTAGATAGGTAAGTCAACAACAAATCAACATTTTAAAAGGATACTTCAACTTTTCAGGACAGAATTCAAATTTAAACCTACAGTTGATGATAATTTTGTGTTTGTTTGATCTACTTGCAGCAAAATGAAAAATAAAATTGGAACTGTAAAATAGGTAATTTTATTTTTCTCAAGATCAACTGCGCCTTATTTGGTTTTCATAATAAATTTTGTTTAAAATAATTTAATTTAGAAAAAAAAAAAAAAAAAAACGATGAAAAAGTCCGAAGGATACTGTTGGCTGGAATAAAATACACGTAACTCAATTTGAGTTGGATAAAAGTTTGAATTTATCTGAAAGAACGCAAATTGATTTTTGCGCTGCTCGGGATCAGAGTGTGATGAAATCACGAATTTTCATCGACGGATGCCAGAATATACGCAGTAAATAATTTTTTTCAATATGACCATCAATGCCAATCAAATTTCCTTCTCCAAAAATTAATATTATCGGAAATTAGGTGCTAAGTGAAGAGAAATGTTGTATTTGATTCAAGGCTTGAATTAAATACACCAATTTCCTTTTAATTAATTACTTTCACGTTTATAGTGATCTGAATATTTATTTTAATGTGTGGACTCGCAAACACCTACATGTGTACATAATCGATTGCAGATCTAGGACACGCATGTTGCACACTTTTTATATTTGTGTATGAATAAGAAACATTTTTTCAATTTCCCATAAAACGAAGATATTTAATTGCAAACTATCTTCATCCCGAAAAAAATAATTAAATAATAAACTGAAACTTTTTTTGAATAAAAATAATAATTATAATATTTTTGGTTACCATTTGTCTATCTTGAAATGTGTCACATATTTAACAATATGCAGTTTAGCCCTTTAAAATTATCGCCTGATTATACGCCGAATTCCATAAAGCACATTAATAAAAGTTGGCGATTCAGTTATATAAACTGAAATAACATAAATTCTGTCCAGTTTATGGAAAATAAAACAAAGTTACAATACCGTAAAATATTATAATAATTGCTCAATACTACTGATTTATGAATCGATATAAAACTATGGAGGATACTTAAATTTGAGGAAACACGGCTGGGTCTCTGGCCAAGTACATTACAGAACTATATGAAAAATTGATTTTTGACATGATTTTATATTGGAAAGTATATTTTCAATGTATACTTCCAATTAATCTAGAAACTTTCTTCAGTTATAAAACAGCAATAACTTTATCTTCGCACATCATAAAAAGTCGCTTATTTAATTTAAAAATAATCACAAATTTGTAATATGCATGTAATATGAAGGGTTAAAGTTATAAATATTCTTCTATATATACTGCTTTAGTTTTCAGTTTTTTGCATCAAACACTTGAGTTTCAAATTTGATAAAATTCATTGGTTATTTTTAAAATTAAAAAAAAAACTTTTAATACTCATTAAGATAAAATGGTTTTGTTTAACTTTTATTTTAATTTGTAATACAATTAGTGCAGTTTGGGAACCAGTTTAGTGGAAATTTTAAGGAAGTTCCGTCTCAGAGAAATTCTCTCCATAAGAAGTACACAAAATCGAGAAATGCCAGAATAACCAAAATTGGAATACATTTTAAAAATGCTTAACAATTTTCCCAAAGTTTGGTTAAATTTCACAGCACTTTCTCTAGACAATACATTTTGAAGTTGCCATAAAAAACCCTGTAAAACCTAAAAAGTAGTATAACTTTGAGATTTATTTTCTCTGAAACGGTGCTCATAAAGTTAATCAAACTTTGGAAAAATATGCCATTTCTTTGAATTTATGACGGATCTTTTAAAATCTAAAAATATAAAAATGTAAAATTTTGAAAAAATAGCACATGCATTTAGGGTAGAATATTTTTGTACTTCTGAAATCGGGGCACATAGATTACATACTTGGAGTGAAGCTCGAAAACAATGTCATAAAGAAGGCACTAATCTTGCTACAATTGAAAATGAATCTAAAGAGAAGATGAAATCTCTATTTCAATAGATCTAGCATTTTTTTCTGAACCATTCAAATTTTACACTTAAAAATTAAATTTTATACTATTTCTTTGATAAATCATTATAAAAATGATAACATTTAGGGCAATGTGTTGTACCCTGGGACATTTTTTTCGGTTTATTTTTAAATTAATGATTGACCCTTAAACTTTATCTATTTATGTATATTAAACTTTATTTTCTATTATCAAAAAGTTATATTGACACTGTTTAAATTAAAAAAAGTAAAAGTTGTCTTGGGTTATCCCTTGGGACACTAAGTCTGGTCGGTTGGAACATTAATTAAACTGACATTAAAATTTGTTGATTGTTTTTGTTTTATCATCATAACAAATATAATAATAAACATAATAACTTCTAATGAGTAATTAAAATATCCAGAAACGTTTTATAGAATAATATAACGTATATTTTTATGATCTTAAATGTGTTTTGGAATGAGTCCGTCAGTATCACAGTTATATCAGTAAATTGTATTTTTTTTATTATTAATGAGATATAACCGATAATTATAATTATAAATCTCTAAAACTTTGACCTACCTGTCTCTCGCATTTCACTTCAATTTTGTAGATTATTAAATTAAAGAATTTAGTTTTTGTGGTTTGCACACTTCAAGTTATTACAGTTTTACACTTTATAAGTATTTATTCGTTTATAAAAATAATAGTTTGAAAACATTTCACAATTCCAAGTCCAAATTGTTATGTTTTTAACATGTCCTTTTAGGTTACGAGGAAAAAATTTCATATATAAACTACAAAAAATTATCAAAATCTGTCCCTGAGTTTTGGTGACAAAGAAGTAATGTATTTTGTAATTGAAAATATTTATATGTAAACAATACTTTAATACTTCTGGATGAACTGCACAGTATCTTGATGTCATAAAATATATGTGCATGCAATAAAATCTAATTATATATTAAAAACTACTTAAATAATTGAAAGGCCGTTTCGAAACATTACGTCTTTGACGTTAGAACAGAAAAGCTGTCAAAAACGTAATATTTACCTATGCTTTTACAATTAAATATTAATTTAAAGTTACGAGCAAGTAATTTATCACTGTTCGACTTTATATTATTCATTTTAAAGTAATAATAAATGATAACTGACATAAAACTGAAATGTGTTACAACTTTTTTTTAACAAATGTGGCAAATTGAAAGTTAGAGGTTCAAGAGAATTGCCCATATACGTTTCCTAATTAATATGTTTTTAATGATGAATTTCAATTTAAATAATACGTTTTAGCAGTATATGAATAGTTAAACACGCTGTGTCCCAAGGAAAAATATTTTCACTTATTATTAAAATTACAATTACAAAATAAATAAATTAAAGATAATATATGTATGAAAGTAATCACTAGTAATCAAACTTTCACTTTTATATTCATTTAAAGATATTTTAACATTATTAAGATCTAAATATAAGTTTTCATAAATGTGAAAAAAGTTACTTTGAGGTATCAAAAATGAATTTTTGTTTTAAACCTAATAAAATGATAATTTTTCAGTAAAATTTGGATAAGTAGATTAAAAATTACTAAATACACATTTAATAAAATTTACAAGCCTTCATTCTAATTATTTCTAATGTTTTTCCCAAATGTCCTAAGGTACATGCGTCCCAGGATACAACACCTTCCCCTACATTTAAAGAATACTATTGTTTTAAGAAAATTTCTTTCGGCTAAAGTTGTATCTTGAATTTTGTGTATTCCTGATGAAAATTGTTTGACTGAAATATTTTCAAGCCCTAAGTATACATTAGATTACATAGCCATCAAAGCCAAGCTAGGATATCTGTTATAATTTGTAAAATGTCGATCAGTATTCAATACTCTCTAATGATTGATTTGAATCAATGATTTCAAAGAAGTTGAAATGGAACACTGTTCAAAATAAAAACTTAATTTTTAATATTCAATTGAATTTTAAGTAAACATAAAATGATCTTATTTGAACATTCATTTATTGTATTTTATACAGCATGAAAAATGTCACTAAGCACAAAATGTAATCTTTGTTTAATTTAATAAACAAAATATAATATTTGTTAGTTGTTTTTTTAAGATTTTTTAAAATTATAATTAATTATTATATATTTACTTTTTTCATTTTACTTTTGCTTGTTACATTAAAGTAATTTATTTCACTCCTCAAATAATTGAGTCCCAAAAAGGTTGTCAGGACATTATTGGAACACTTAAAAATCAATAATTCGAATAACAAACTGGTAAAATTTGTTAAAAAAGCATGAAAAAGCTAATCTAACATGCTTTTAATATAAATATAGTTTATTAATTTATACTTTGTATCAAAAATACTAAGCTGTCTGATTCAAGGCTCACTTGAAGTTGGCTGCTAGGCGTATTTTAGACATTCAATTAATAGCGCCAAATTTGAACTTTCATTGTTAATGAGATAATATTTTTATTATTCTAGAATCTATGTAAAATTTAAACATTACATCTACTTTCTTAATGCAGTTACATATATAAAAAACGATTAATTAAAAATATTCAGCTTATCGTGTTTTGAGTTTTATAATATTTTTGAAATCTTTAAAAATCTAAACATTTCTATCATATTTAATTAACACTTTCATTTTCGGTTAAAATTTTAATATAGACAAAAATATCATACAAATGCAAGCAAATATCACGTTATAAAATATTTGACTTTATTGATGAATCGGTGATATCACTAGCTTCTTCAGAATCACTGATAAAAATCAGTGGAAAATTGCCGATTTTCAATAATGAAGATTTAGAGAATAAGAATAAATCAAAAATAAGATTTAAATCCGAACAAATAGATTTGTATTATATCCGAGCAAGGTTTCAGCAAAAACGCAAAATTGTTGACAATCATGATAAAAAATCGAAAACAAAGTAATTAAAAAGCGATTAACTTAAACGAAAATCAGTATAGACATTTATGAGTTGTATCTTACATCTAAATTACTGATTTGAAGATAAATTGTATTAAAATGTATCATTTTTTGGACTACAGCATAACAAAATAAAGTTATTACAAAGAGCAATAAAATTCAACTTTAACAATCCACAAAAATTGAATCCATGACAATTACAAGTTTTATAATTATTATCAATAATTTATTTTTACTATTATTAATAATCAATACTATTTCAGTTTTAAATAAAGTCCATTATTTTACATTTTTATTTTTTATTTTTCCATCCAGCAATTACAATTTTTTAGCCATTGTTCGTTTTATGTAAAATGTTTATCAAATCTATACATTACAGTTTCGTTCAATTTTGCTGTATAAAATAGAAATAAAAAAAGTAATTTGACGATTCAACTTGAAAAGTGAGCAGCAGTCATTGAAATTCACGAGCAGCGCCCGTATTTCTCGCGACGCTGATACGCGATACCAATCTACTTTTCTAATCCTCACGTCTTCTTAATACAGACACCCAACTTGAAACTGCGGTTGTAATTGCGTAAAGGAGTTAGTTTCCAACAAAAATGCTATATATAGGGTGTCCCCGCAATTATACCTTTCATTTTTATTACAAATGTCATTACTCACAAACAAATAAATCAATTTACTTTTTTAAATATTTTTCCCAGGCAATATTTTAATACACTAATTAACTGTTTCTTCATATAATTAATGTAAATCTATATCAATAATGTGAAATATTTATGTTTTTCATTAAAAAAAAAAAAAAAAAGATTTAAAAGATGTGCATTCAACATTAGTGTAATTACATTTATAGATTAAAAGTGCGCACGAAAAATCACACGTCTTAAATGTCGGACTGCAAAAGATATCGTAATTCAAGTTGACCTCAGTTGCAAATCTATAACATGAACTTGCACCAATCTTGCATAAGCTATAAAATTATATACACAAATTATGAATTTACGGAAACGTGATTTTGTTGAAAAATTATTATAATTAAACTGCAGACACATTTTTTGCTGAGCTAAAATTTTTCGTCACTTACAACTGATACTTAGAAATAATTATTGAGCAAGATGAAAGTTTCAGAAAGTTGATTGAGCCACATTTTTTTTTATTTTTCAGTAAAAAATGAATTGTTAAATTAATTTATTCAACTGTTTTGAAATTATTGGTCTGCTTAAGAGAACTTTGACGTTTTTCAAAGAAAAAAAATTGAAATAAAGAAAAGGCTATAATTTTTCTTGAATAACAATAAATCATCACAGATTTATTATAATTTACATAAAAACAATAAAATATTAGTCTGAAGAAATCGACAAAATGATTGAATCTAAGCAGAATTTAATACGTCTAAGCGATATCGTATGCTGAATGATATCGTATTTCGTATCTCACGAGTAGTCATCAAGGTGTTGTAATGCAACGAAATGCAATAATTAATAACAAGAAAGTTATGTATGTTAACCTAATGGCATTGACACTTTGCGCGCAACTTATTATGCATAATAAGCGAAGCGTAGCTCGAGCACAGACAGAGTCACGGCTCAAATTGAAGCAGATGTTAAATAACACCTACTTGCACTTGCAACGCGAATAAATTTGACCTGCGTTTTGTCGAAGGAGCGCATTATCCAAATCCTACTCGCGTATGCTTGCAGCGTTCCTACGGTATGTCTTATCCTGTGGCTACGTTGCGAAATTTTCTAATGATTTGTTGCCTCGCGTTCTCAATCGATGAACATAATTATGTTTTAATATAAACAATAAGCCGAATGAATTTCTTTTCATCAGTTTCACAACTTTAAAACAACATTAAATGCCGTGTTTATTTTGCGATTATTCATCGGCTTGTTTTTCAACAGTGTATGTTTTATTGAACAAAGTTATCAAGTTTTTTTTACCTACATGTAAGAACAAAATGCAAAGAATTTTTTACTTGACAATTTTTATTGTGACTTTTCTTGGTTTTAGATTCGCAAGTTAAAAAGTTGATTCCAATTTTGAAGAGTCAATAATTTTTTTAAAAAATGTGTTTTGTAAAAAGCGAAACTTAAAATTGTATGCAAATTTTGGTTAACATTTTGACTATTTCTTATTTTTGAAGTTTCAAATTTTCCCTTCCTTTCAATGAAAATTAATTAACAATTTTCTTGGAAATAAAATTAACAAAATTTCTTTAAGTCTTTAAGATTTTTTGTTTTATGTAAGAGTAATTCTATAACAACTCAGCACAACATGACACTGACGAATTTGTCACAGTAAAATAGACTTGATTTTTGGTTCAAAACAAATACAAAGTTTCCTCGTAACCTCTTTTTGGATTGAAATCACGTTTTCATCAGACTGTAAACATTTTTGTGATTTTGATTTGAATCTAAAGCACTTGAAACAAAAAAGTATCATTTTAAAAGATAATTGGTTGAAAAATACCAAAAATAAATATTCTAATAAAAAAGTTTCCGGAGACTAGAATGTTTATTTTAATATGAAACTCACATTTTTGCAACTAAAGCTTAAAATGGAAATTTTGTGAAACTTTTATTACGATATTTAATATCTTATTCGGTGTAACATAAAATCAAAATTTTCTATCAATAAAAGGTTTGTAAAGATACATTGTCTAGCGAAAGTTTTTGGACACCTATTTCGATGTCGTTTGTTAACATAATTGTAAATATCTTTGGCAAATATGATTGAAATTGTCTAAAAATTTGGCAGCTTACAGTTGAAATGTTTATCTTTCAGAAAATTTTACGTAATTAAACTTTTCTTAAAACCATCATGAAATATGACTATTTTTGTGAAAAATTCTATTTCACGTATGATTAATTCGTCAAATTAATTATTTCATTGTAAACTATGTAAATTCATCTTCCATTTAGAAAACATAATAGTATTCATTTGAATTTTTTTTTTGTTACTTTTCTTGTTTTTCAAGTAAAAAGTTGATTCCAATTTTTATGAATAAATATTTTTTTTAAAAGAATGTATTTAGAAAAGTAAAACTTAAAATTGTATGCAAATTTTGGTTGTTAACATTTTGACTATTTCTTATTTTTGAAGTTTCAAATTTTCCCTTCCTTTCAATGAAAATTAATTAACAATTTTCTTGGAAATAAAATTAAAAAATTAAAGTTAAAAAAGTTTTTCAATTTTCAAAATTGCATTGATTTTGAAACAAATACCTAAAACACAAATAAATGAGCGTTTTTTTCAAAACACACAATTTTGAAAATTGAATTACTTTGTCAAAAATTAAGATAATTACTATAATTGTTTTAAATGAAAGATAATTTTACATATTTTTTGATGAAATAATTAGTTTGTATGCATTTGAAGCATTCCAAAATTGCAATTGGGTGAAACAGAACCTTAATTTTTTCACAAAAATGACCATAATTGATAATGGTTGGAGGGGCGGGGTTGGCAGGTACAATTTTCGTATAATTTTTTGAAAGATAAACATTTCAACTATAAACTGTCAAATGTTTAAACAATTCCAATCATATTTGCAAAAATATTTACAATTATGTTAACAAATGACCTCGAAAAAGGTGTCCGAAAAATTTCGCCGGGCAGTGTGTGTATTAAAGTAATTTTATTATATGAATAAAAATAGTTTTAAATGTTTAAATAATAAAAATTCCTGGTAGTAATTACTTTTATGGCATTTAAATTGTTTTTTTTTCATATATCCTAAAAGTTTTTTCTTTAATAACTTGAAAATAAATGTTTCAAATATTCTTGAGTGCATATAAAAATAAACAAAATAATACGGATTTTATTATCATTGATATTCTAAATATTTTGTTGAAACACATTCATAAAAAACAAATTTTCATTTCAAAAACCTCTTATAGATTTATATTAATTACAACATAAATAAACATTAAAAATATTATACTTAAACAATATTATTTTATTAATAATTAATTAAAAAATTCGAAATCTTCGCTAAAAAGTGTAAGATTATACACTGAGCCAAAAAACACTTTAACCCAATTCAGAGATTAAAATAATTCAACTTTAGTAAAAATCAAGATAATAAATAATATTCTACAATAAATAAATTTAATTTTCAAAGTTAAGCAATACCTGAAAAATGAGTTAAATTTATCCGTATTAAATTATTTCTGAAACAATAAAAACATTATATTAACAAAAAAATTGAATAATTAATTTTTCAAATAATAAATAAGAAATTTTTATTTTTAATCACATTTTATGCACTAAAAAAAAATAATTTTGTTATTAAACAAAAAAAAAGTTGCCCTCAAATTTCGTCAAAAGAGGAAGAAATTGAGGAACAAAATTATTTAAATAATATAATTAAACTACAGAATATTTATTAGTTTTCTTTTTTTTATAATTAATATGCATTACTTTGTATATTTCCAGATCGTTTTATTATATAACTTGAAACTGTAACACAGATTATCATCCGTGACTTATTAGTATTACTATGTATCATATGAAATCGCGAAAACTTATGCGAGAATGAAACAACAACAACATAAAGGGTCGCAAAGAATAATTATTACGAAATAGCCGCGGCAGTCATTGATCGTATAGATCAACGTTCGCAAATGAATAGGGGTAGGGAAATCAATAGATACTTCCGATTGGTTGAATCGGCCCCCTCCAGGGAAAGAGATCGGTAGCACGTCGATTGTCCTCGTGCTTTTTTAAACCACGTGACCATATTTACCTTAACGTCACGATTTCATTTTTAAAAATTCAACTCACTATAAAACCGAGTGGATTCTTAGCTTTGGCATAGACTTACTATCTTCCGAATAGTAAACTACAATCAACAATCAACATGTTCAAGTTGGTGAGTAATAAATAAAAATATACAAAACACTTGTTCGCAAGATATTCATCTTTAATCATATTTTTCACTTTTTTATATTTTAAATCTTGATCTAACAGTTCTTTGATGAAAAAATCAGTTTAACAATTTTCTCATAAAATAATTTCATACACAAATTTATATATGTGTTCTAACAAATTAAACAATTTTTTTAATATACTTGTTTGAATTTATTTCGTACAAAAAGTGTCATTTAAATTTGTAAATAAATAAAGTGATATTTAAATTGTTTGAGAAAAAAAATATTACAAATGTTACTGCATATGGAGTTCAAATGCAGTTTTTTTGGTCTACAAAAACGAGAAACATAAAATTCTAATATTCATAAGAGTTAAATAATGTTTAAATTACTATTTATGCCACACGATCAATTACACCATTAAAATAACTACTTTTTAAGGCGCCTAATTGCCGGTGAAGAAATCGTTTAATTCGATAGGTCTGTAGAGTTAAGAACTCGGTGATTTTGTGTCGATGACAATGCACAATAAACGTACACTGAATTTTATGGTATAATTTGCAAGGTTCATCGAACTGCACGTTCACTCTAATGCGGTGTCGGGTAACAAATGTGGAGACCAAAAAAAACGACTCAAAAGTTTAATTATCCACTTTTTTTTGGTGTGCATATTTATTGCAATATTTTTGCGATCAACTTAATAATCAAAATTTTCAATTAAAAAGCAAGCCAATAATTTATGCTTTGAAGCTGCAATTAAAAATTGTTGCATAATAATCGGCTGTAATAAAATTTGCAAATGACAATTTTAAATTTAAAATCAAAGTTGAAACGCCTGAACTGAAATGTATTGAATAATACAAATATAAATAACAAATGATAAAAATTTAATTTACAAAATGCTTAGTTTAAATTTTGAAATGTAAAAAGCAAAATTTTAAAATAACATTTTAAATTATGATCTAAAATTTTAAATTGTAAATGTACCATAAACCAGACTTTTTTCCACCCTCTTGTACACCTTTTTTGATTTCTTTCGCATTACGAATGCATCATGTGTCACCTCGGTGTAATCCCATTTTGACTTTTAGCCGCGAAACATTTTTGATCGTCTTGTTGAATATCAATTATTTTGTTCAAAAATACCGCGATTAGAATAAATTCACAGTAATTTGCAGTCATTGAATTGCAAAAAAAAAAGAAAAAGTTAAATTCGCCGTGTCCACCTAGATGAATACCGGGGATAAGCTTTTATACGCCTTTTTATAATGCACATTATCACATAGTGGCGCGGAAAAAAATCACGTGAGAGAATGGATGATGCAATATGCAGTTTATCTTGCACGTGGATTTGCGGTAAATACCAACCCGCGAACTCTTTCGAAAAAGTACTGCTTCATTTCACTGAAGACTTGATTAATTGTGCAAGGCGATTCTTACCTTTTTTTAATTCCTTTAAAATAAAGCCTGGGGCTCTCGCGCCACCTATAAATTAGATTAAAATTGATTTCCGCTGATAAATTGTTATCCTGAGCTGAAATTAATTATCTTTTTTGTTAAGAAAAATTCGCTGCTTTTTTTTACAGTCAATGGTGACAGGCTGACTAATTTCAATTTTAGAACACGTAAAAATGTCATTTGCCTAATCATAAAATTTGAATACATTTTAAATTGATTTTCTTGTCAGAAAGTTCACTTTTGTCAAGTTAAGAACAATTTTACTTTAAAATATTAAACTTTTGAATGAAATTATTTTCTGTACAATTCTTTTGAACAATTTCAAAATTATTGGTTTTCTTTCAGGCTATCTTCGCTACCATTTTGGCCGTCGCTGTTGCTGCCCCAGGTGGTTTGACCGGACTCGTCCTTGATCATGGATTAGGACCAATTCACGCACCAAACATTGTCTCTCACGCCCACATTGCTCCAGTCCATGTTGTCCACCAGCCAATTGCTCCAATCGTGCACACTCTTCCAATCGTCACCAAAACCATCATCCCAACTCATGGTCATGGTCATGGTCATGGTTTGCTCGGCCTTCATGGTTAATTCGCCCTCGAGTTCAAAAAACCAGCACGAAACAGCAGAAACTTCCCGAAAAAATGAGACGAAATTGTCCCACCCCCAGCTCTTCTTGGACCGTCTTGAATTGGACACCAATGAAAAGTCGACAACTACGTTAAATCACTACAAAAAGGAAACCTTTTGGATACAGACTAAATTACGATTTGGACTTTATCATTAGTCATTTGTCAACTTTTGGAATCACTGTCAAAATTTGTTGCTCATCCGATCATCCCCACATTGTCAAATCCCAAATTCATCAACTGTGTGGAATTTGAATAAATTTGTATTTTAATTAAAAAAACATTTGCATTTCTTTTATTGATTTCCTTTCGACATTTCACATTTTGTTTATTACAATTTAATTTGGGGTAAATATTTTAGAAAATGGGTATACATATTGTTGAAGTAATATGTGTACAAAAAGGTCGCAATTACATATTCAAACATTATATAATAGAATGTAAAATTAAATAATTACAACGACTCATTGACATTAATTGAAGGATTATAATTCGAGATCTTAGTCAAGTACCAATCATCGGCTCTATTTAAGATGGCAGGGTATCATTATGCTATTATGGGACTCGGTTCAATGAAAATAGTTATTAACTGCGATGGAATGTTTAAAATTGTTCAACGATTGCGTAAAATTTAAGTATATGATAACCGCGCATTAAATATGCATACAACATATTAAACCCTTAATTTCTTTACATAAATATTTAGGCGTTTCCATTGTCCCATACACAATCCTATATAATTCAATAATAAAACTTTAATTAAAAACCAATGTATTAAGGGTTAAAAAGTAAAAAAAAATGATAACAAATTAATAAAAACAAGTTAATAAGTCTTTTAAATAGTTCTTTTTAAATTAAACTAGTTTTATAAAATACGATTATAAAACTCAGTTTGTTATTGATACTTGATAAATATAATGAAATTCCTGCTTAGTCATCTGAAGAAAAAAAAATTAAATGCAAGTGTGAACACACATTTAGTGAAGGTTTGCATTTCACTGTATCCCACGATAGCCTGCTATATGAGTCTCCCACATGTGAAGAATCTAAGTATCTTGACCCATGCAGTGATTAGCATCATTGAACACACAACATTTTCTCAAGATTAACATTTTGCTGAATTCTTTGAAGACAAAACTCCGCAATAGTCATATCGAACAAGAGTAATGGTTTTCAAACAAACAAAAAAAAGTTTTATCGCTTATTTTGTAAGCAAAATAAAAACCATCAAGCAAGGGTTACATAAAATATAAGAAGTATTGAGCAACTTTATTACGAAATTTACGGCCCATACTTTACAACACAGAATAATCGACAAATGATAATTAATTTTTGTATTCATTATTAAATAAATACTTTACTCAAATTTATACATTACTGCACTTAGGGTTCCTATAAAAATTGATAGCTGTCAAATGTAAGTTTAAACATGTAATGTTAATATATTAGAAAATATAGGTATATTTTACATGGATTGAAAATATGTTAAATAAATTGCGATGAAATTATTTTACACTTCAAGATTCCATACAATAATTGTTCAGTTTGAATTTGACAGCTATTTATTTTGGATATTGACACGCCCGATATAAAGCAAATTTATACTTATCAATTTATTAGCAATTTTTTGTCTACAAAGATATCTCGGGTTATAATATAAAAAATGTATGCAGAAAATCGTGTCATCTATTAATAACTTGGTGTTTTCTTTTTTCAGGTTCCTAGCCATCTGGTGGCCGCTGAAATGTCAGATAACAAAGCGACGTGCTCGGATGATGATCATGGTGATCTGGTTCGTTGCGCTGACGAGCACCTCACCTTGGCTTCTTTTCTTCGACCTGGTGACCATGTACCGGGACGACCCGGACCTGCGACTGTGCATCGAGCGGTGGCCCCGACCCGAGGACGACTCGCTCTTCTTCCTCATTGGCAACCTGATGCTCTGCTACGTTCTGCCGATGATCCTGATCTCGATGTGCTACGTGCTGATCTGGATCAAGGTGTCCAGACGACACATACCCTCGGACACCAAGGACGACCAGATGGACCGCATGCAGCAGATGTCGAAGGTCAAAGTGGTGAAGATGTTGGTCGTGGTGGTGATTATTTTTGTACTCTCCTGGCTGCCGCTCTACGTTATTTTTGCGAGGATCAAGCTGGGTGGCGACACCGCCGAGTGGGAGGACGAGGTGCTCAGAGTGGCCACCCCGATAGCCCAGTGGCTGGGCTCCAGCAACTCCTGCATCAACCCGATACTCTACGCCTTCTTCAACAAAAAATACCGTCGGGGCTTCGTGGCCATTCTGAAGAGCGGACAGTGCTGCGGAAAGCTGCGCTATTATGAGACCGTCGCGGTCATGTCCACGTCCACCAGCATGCGCAAGTCGAGCTATTATGTTAACAACAACTCGTCGACGAAGCGAGCTGCCTTCCACTCGGGGGTACATCTGTCCCATCAGGACAGCAATGTCTCTTATATCTTCAATCATACTGGAGTTTAAAACGAGAGATTGTTTGTCTTCAGTTATAATACAAGTAAATAATGATAATAATAATTATAATGGACAGGAGGAAAGATAATGACAAAAAAATATGAACAAAGATAATGGGCAAAAGATAATAGAAAAAAGATCATGAAAAAAAGATAATGAGAAAAAGATAATGGGGAAAAGATAATAGAAAAAAGATCAAGAAAAAAAGGTAATGAGAAAAAGATAATGGGGAAAAGATAATAGAAAAAAGATCATGAAAACAAGGTAATGATGAAAAGTTAATAGAAAAAGATAATAATAAAAATGAAGATGAGGTTAACAAATGATGATTTTGGACAGAGCTGGCTGATGTTTAATTATATTAAAATTTCGATAGTCGATACGTTTTTTTTGTTCGATTGTTCAATTTTGCTGTATCTCGCTGTGTGTCCGACTTTGTCTCAGCGATTATGAGCCGCTACGATCGTCACAATTATACAATTTAATCCACACGAGCGATAGAGGCAGAAGGCGAAAGACTTCGGCGTTCTCGCATCGTATAGAAAACAATTTGAGCTTTTTAACAAATAAGATATTTACCACCCGCAACATCAACAACGAACGCGATGAAGGATATGCGTCAAGGTGAATTTACCCAGGCTTTTCGTATACGAGCTTTTTTTATTTACTCGTAATTATTTTATTTTTTTATTTGCTTGCGCAAATTATTGCACATGTATGTGCAGGGAAATTGGAATTTTTTTAATCTAGCTTCAAGTTGATCTGAAAAATAGTTTGATTTTATTTTAAAATTTCAAAGATACTATTTAAAATGTGTTTTTTTTAACTTATAAAATTAATGATTTTAGGTGAATCACACTGGTGTCATCGTCAACGATGTAACCAGTTTTAAGTAACAACGATCTCAAACATCGCATCGACATCAAAAACAGCAAAGAGTCATCGAATGAATTTTAAGAGTTGTATAAAAAAACATGTACTCACCGCAGAATGCTTAATTATTGTACATACAAAACATTGTAGTTGTCACTGTATTGGATATAATAAGTGTAGCTACAGTATGACGATAATTGTAACAACAGCCACCAGTTATTCATCAGCATATGACGTGAAATAATTCTGAAACATTGCCACAAAATTGTCCTAAAACTCAATTTAACTTTAAAACAAAAAATAATAAAATCGCATTTTTTTCGATTCCGACATTTTTGTGGTCAAACTCTTGGTGCTAAAATTTCATTCGATTTCGAAACAATAAAATTGTCGTCACATTTAAATGTCGAAATAAACCAAACTTAGACAATAGCAGATCTAGTAAACTGCGAATACCAATACTTTATGACTGCTGCAAAAATATGTCTTAATCTCAAGATCCTTTTTGAAAATAATTCACAATGTTTAAATAAAAAAATAATTAACAATTTTTGCATGAAAAAGACGTGGTTTGTTCAACTTCGTGATTCAATCATTGTTTTCCCTATTAAACAAAAAAAATTAGGGAAAAAATTTGTTATAAAACAATTGAACTGCACCCAAAACAATAAATTATCACCACTCTATTTCAAAATTTCAAAACTGACAAAAATAATGTGTTCAACTTAAGACATAACTTTTTGCGCAAGGTATTTCGAGTTAACAACAATGTAAAAAAAATGTTATTCGAAACTTAAATGTCGCACTGCCGAGAACAAATAACGAATTGCCAGCTATCGGCATCAAATAAATTCTTTCGTCTTCCGCGCACTTGATAAAAGGATTGGAAGTTGAGAAAAATTGCTCCGCAAAATTTTGCCACAAAGTTTTTCGGGTAATTTTTTTCCGGATGAAAATAAAATTAAACAAATCTGAGAACAAGGTATAAGAAAATTGCGTATATATATATATCAAACTTTGAAATGTTCATTTATATAAAAAAAAGTTATATATGTATAAACGTATACATATATTATGTGTTTTGTGATGGAAAGTAAAATCAAACAACAATGGGCGCCATTGCGCAATGGGTAAAATAAGATAATAAAATATACAATGAAACAGCCGAAGCAATAAACAAGCATACTTTTTA